>JASDQU010684438.1:11429-22219 GCA_032191745.1 Picea mariana
CGCGACACTTCTAAAGAAGCAATGATGGTTTTGTGTCACAACCTGATGGGATCAATCCTATGGCAAAGGGATAAAGACAATAAGATAAAAAAGTCAGGGTAGAAACCTAACCTATATGCTCAAGTTGATTATTTGAGAATTTTTCACGGACCGTAAAAAGTTACCCAAAACTCCAAAAACAAATGTCCCAATATCCGATCATACCCCTCCAATACAACTCCTGAATCACTCTAAATGGTTTTCGTTTTAAAGAAATTGATAAGGGGGGCCAAAACAGTGACAAAAGAGGCCAAAAAGTCTATAAATAGAAGCTAACAGCTCATTATCACCATTGCTAATTTGGAAATTGACTCTGGAGCCAAAAAATCCCCTTTGATAAAAGTGGTGATTCCGGGAGCTACAGGGGACGAAACGACCATCTGTTTGGACCAAGTAAGTACAAACTCTCTTATCTTGCATTTTAAGTCTTTATTTTTTCTTTGGGTTCAATTTTTTTGGGGGGCGTCGACCTTCAAAAGGTTGGCCCTAGGTCCACGCGGGTTGTCTCAGGATAGGCCACATGTACATTCGGGCAGAGTAAACTCTGCACATGTGTACACGTGACTGTCAGTATTACAGCCCGCATGGACCCCCTTATTGAATGAAAAAAGCTTAAAAAACAAGGGTTAACCCTCCCGAACCTTGATGTTTTGCAAGATGTATGTTCATTGGAGAGAAAGAGAGCATGAGCAGGTAAGTGAGTTGGTCGGGGAAGACCCCAATGCTGTGGCTACCTTGATGCAATGTGGGCTGCTCAAGTTCTTCTTATGTCCTTTTATGCGGGCACAACCTAGGCTACTGAATGCCTTGGTTGATTACTGACATCCGGATGTCGAGGCGTTTATGTTAGAGGGGCAGTCACTGGTGCCCACGATAGAAGACATATAATTTTTGACTGGCCTCTCCAGGAGAGGGGAACCAATCAACTTCCAGACATTTCCTTCAGGTCCTCATAACATAGCAAAATTGATAGGACCATACTGTGAGGCTGGTACAGACCGCTCGAGCTCACTGGTGCCCATAAGCAAGATTACTGACTTATCGCTACAAGCGATTGTGTTTCTTATTGGGTGAATCACTGGTTCTGTGGCTCTACATCAGGTGTCCTGCGCACAGATGAACTATGATGTCCAGTGCTTAAATGCACAAATATTTGACTGGAGCATGACATTGTTAGATTGTATGAAGAGACAGCTGACAGATTTCCAGTTGCGAACATAGATGAACTTCAGGTTTGGGAGCATTCTATGCTCTTTCTTCTTTGAAAGAGTCCCAAGCTTCAGTCCTTGAGTAGTGGTATGAGGACACCAGGCCTCTCTTCCTGCAGTTTGTAGATGGGCAGTTCTACTACCACGACAGGGTGGTGGAAGGACCAATTAGTCCTTCGATGATGATTTCTTCGCTTGGCTGTCGCGAAAGATCCAAGTCATAGAGGATTACCCCTATGATGGGATTGATTTCTCGAGAGATCCGGAGATACCAGTACCTACTAGTGAGGAGCGAGGAGAGATGGGTAAGTTTACTTCATTGTTTTGTTGTTTTTTTGTTTTTTTTTTTGTTTTTGTGAAACATATGTAATTTTTATGTTGCTTTTATTATATATCATTTTTTTTATACCAGAGTATTTGACGGATATGTGTTTGTTGTGTGCAGATGTGGGA
Source organism: Picea mariana (assembly GCA_032191745.1). Taxonomy (NCBI): domain Eukaryota; kingdom Viridiplantae; phylum Streptophyta; class Pinopsida; order Pinales; family Pinaceae; genus Picea; species Picea mariana. Next base: position 13,130 of record JASDQU010684438.1, read on the forward strand.
CCGGTGCGACCTGCAGACTATGTGAGGAACAAGTGTCGTCCTCGGCTAGGGGTTGCACCTGCTACCATAGGGGGACCAACAGCAGCAAGAGATATTCCATCTGGGGAGGCTGAGAGGGTGTTGAGATGATTTGCACGGAACTTTACTGTGCTCACTCGCACGGTCCCTATGGCAGAGATTGAGGACCTTCCACCATCTATGCAGCCTCATGTAGTGGGGGCACCATGGACGTGGGTCTGATTGTTTCAGTGTTTGGCAAACACTGTAGATCAGTACAATTGGGCTCACGGGCCCTGACCTTAGTTAGACTTTTCACGTGCTGATAGCACTACTTCTATATATTTTTTGAGGGAATAAGCCTCGTGACTTGTTATTGGTCATATTTTTGAGGCGCTTGCGTACACCTATGTACTCTGGTGACTATGATGTTATATATGGATTTTTATGTCTTTTTGTGGCTTATGGATCATTTTTTGTAAAAAATGTATTTACATGTTTATGTGTATGTCCTTTCATATGTGTGCAAGATGCCAATCTAAAATTTGATTAGCTAGAGTATTTGTAATTTGGTTTAAACTCCTAGGAACATGAAAATATGTAATATAATCAAAGCTTCGTTCGAAGAGACGTACCCTATGGAATCGTCGGTATAAAGTCAGATCATGAACACGGTAGACTCTGTTTAACTGAGACAAAACCAGCTGAGCGTCGAGATAGACCCGGAGATGAGAGATACCAAATGACAAGGTGTCATGAAGAAACTCAATAACTACACTATACTTGGTGACATTATTTGTGGTGTCACCTAAGCATATACCTCCGGAAGATAATAACTGGCCTCGAGGTGAAAAAATTACCCAAGCTGTGGAGGCAAGCCTTTGAGTGTGCCGACTAGCACCGAATACATACCCAATGAATGCCTCGGATTCACTTGACATCTGCCATAGTGATGAAAGATGCATCAAAAACAACCCGTCCATAACACTAAAAGAAACTATAAAGTAATAGTACAAAGACTATACATATGTTACAAAAAGTTACCCACGGTGACCTGCCTATGAGTAATACTTATTGAGGTAGAGTCCATTTCTAGGCTCTACCAAAGCATTCTCTTCAAAGTCAACCAGATGATAAGTGCCCTTCCCGAGAACCTCTTTTATGATGAAAGGTCCAAACCACATGGTTTTGAATTTTCCTACTCCTAGGGGGTCTTTATCTTGGTCGTAGACCAGGACAAGGTCACCTTTAGTGAAAATCCGAGGATGAACAGACCTATCATAATGACACTTGACTTTACGCTTGTGAGCCTCATTGGCCAGGGCCACATCATGACGCTGCTCAAGGTATAATAATTGTTCTTCAAGTGGAGAAGTGTCTGGAAATAATTGTACTGCCAATTTTAGGGATGAGATCTGACATTCAATAGGCAAGACTGCTTCCAGCCCGTAAGTGAGTTGAAAATATGAGAAACCGGTTGCAGTCTTAACATATGTTCGATAAGACCATAATGCTGAGTATAACATCAAATGCCAATTTGACTTGGCTGAGTTGATTGTTCGTTGTAGGATGGTCTTGAGAGATTTATTCACAACTTCTAACTGACCATTTTCTTGGGGGTAGTAGGGTGACGAATGTTCTTGCTATAACCCAAGATTTGACGTTAACTCGGTCAGCATCTGGTTCTGAAAGTGACTTCCATGGTCAGTGACAATCTCCCTTAGGACACCGAACCTTGCTACTATCTGAATGAATAAAAAGAGAGCTGCAGTCTCTCCATCATCTTTAAACGTTGGCATAGCTTCAACCCACTTTGTGAAGTAGTCTACGACTACGATGATGTAACGGTGCCCCCTTGCTGAAGGAGGGTTGCATGTACTTTAATCAATCCCCCACTTGGTGAAGGGACCAACTGTGATGATAGGAAACATGGGAGCAGGATGTGCCCTCATCTTCCAAGAGAATATTTGGCACGGGTGGCACTTCTTGACTGATTCGATACAATCTTTGATTAGTGTCCGCCATAAGTAACCTGCTCGTAAAATCTTTTGGGTTGTTGCCAACCTAGACAAATGACCACCACAGGATCCGGTATGGAAATCCTTAAGAACTATAGCTACCTCTTCGTGAGTGAGACATCGACGTAGGATGCAGTCTACACCTCTCCGATATAATGTATCATCGAGTATGAGATAATTCTTAGCCTGATGGCGTATGCATCGATAATCATCACAAGAAGCAGAGGTGGGGCACTTCAAAGTCTGGATATAAATAAGTATATCTCCATACCAGGGATTCGAAGAGGTGATAAAAAACATATCTCCTCTGATAGGCGACTCTTCGTGCACAAAATCACCTAACTCAATCGGAAGTTCTGAAATAAGTCCTGCGAAGACCAGTGACTTTTTGGATTTCGCTGAAACGAAATATAAGTCAAACTCCTGGAGGATGACTATCCATATACTGATCTTTTCACCTATTACCCTTCGTGTCAACATGTAATAGAATGGATTCATGACAACAATGACAGTGGTCTTGCGAAACATAACATAATGACGTAACCGTTGAACATCATGAACTACTGCCAATGTAAGTTTTTCGATATGAGAATAATTGAGTTTCAGTCCTACGAGGCCTTGGCTCAAATAATAAATCACATATTCTGAGAACATGTCATCCTCCTAAACTAAGACCATGTCAATGGTTGAATCTGCTGCAACTAGGTATAATAAGAAATCTTTGTTATATTTAGGTGGCTGAAGCAGAGGGGCAGTCATGAGGGCATGTTTCAACGTATTGAAAGAGCATTGGGCAGCATCGTCCCAATGAAAATGAATGTCTTTATTCAGTAAGCGCATAAATTCCTTTCTGATCTCGGCATAGTTGGCAATGAAACGTCTTAAAAATTTCACCTTACCCTGTAGACTCTGAAGTTGAAGATTTGTGTGTGGGGGAGGCAACTGAATTATTGCCTCAACCTTGAGAGGATTGACCATGATCCCTGTGTTGATACTATGAAACCTAACAAGTGTCCTGATGTTATGCAAAAGCTGCACTTGTTTGGATTCAAGCGAATCCGGAAGTAGCAACAACGCTCAAAGATGAGTCAAAGGTGTGTGGGATGATCCATTCTTTGTGAGATCGAGATTCTAAATCATATAAATAGGCCACTATATGCTTAAGGTCATGGAAAGAAAAAGACATGGCCTGCTGAAAGTTCGCTTCAACATTTTTGAGACTGAAAGGAATCTTATGATATGCGAATGTACCCCATGGACATATGAATGTTGTTTTGCGCTGGTATTTGGGTTTGATTTGTATTTGGTTATATCCCGAAAAACTGTCCATGAAAGAGAAGGCCTCGTAACCCGCACATTCATCAATTATCTGGTCGATGAAAGGTGTGGGAAAATTATCTTTGGGACAGGCCTTTTTCAAATCATGAAAGTTTGTACATACATGAATCCTGCCTTGTTTTTTATTGACCGGCACGGGGTTTGATACCCATTGGGTCAAATGGATAGGATAGATAAAACCGACTTTTAGCAGTTTCTCAACTTCAACCTTAATGGCTGTTGCTTTCCTGGGGTTAATTGGATGAAGCTTCTGTCGGACAGGATTGGCATCTGGATAAGTTGTGATTTCATGTTCAACTATTTTTGGATCGATGCTTGGCATTTCCTCGTAAGACTAGGCAAAAATGTCGCATAATTCTTTAAATAGATCTGTGTAGATTTGAATCTCTCCAGAGGAGCAGTCAACTCCAACAAAAACATTCTCCACGACGCCAGGGGTTCTGGAGATATTGATTGGTATGGTTTCAACGATGGTTTCCATATTACCCTCAGCATAGACCTCATGTGTAGCTAAGGGATTAATAGGACAAGACCTATCTCCAGTCATAGTCAAGGTGAATTCTTCGGCCTTGATTCTGCTTAACTCTGGGAGAAAGTATGATCTATGATGAAGATCATCCCAAGGTTTTTCCGGACTAGTCATTGCTTCAATTACTACTTCGTCAGAGGGAAAGACTAAGTCTAACGAATTAGTGTCAATGAGAGAACCTTGAGCCCAAATAGGCTCTAGAAGTGGATCAAACTCTTGTGAAGGAGTTGGATTTGGGTTGGCTGAAGTTTGCTGGACTAAAGAGTACGCTACTTCAGCTACGGAGAAGGGCATGGACATGCCCGAGTGCCCAGTCCCCTCCTTCGGGGCTGATGGGGAAGGAAGTATCCACGGATCGGTTAAGTAAGTTGTGAGAAATGATGAAACTTGGAAAATCTCAACCTTATGGTGGTTGGATATGAACTTGACATCGCCTTGAGGGGGCAGGTAATCGAAGGTAACCATCAAAGATGAGCACAAACCAACCCCTACGTTGACTACGCCTGGTTGAGGATTATCGATCATCGGGACAGCAGACACCCCCAACGAAGGGTCAGGTCTAGAGAAAGACAATTGATCAATGGTTACAATCTGGTCTTCATGTGGAAACAAAAAGACCCGAGAAACTGTAGCAACCACTGCTTGCATGGAATAAGTCCAACTCCTTCCTAACAAGAGATTGTAGTCGAGGGACGCATCGACTACTTCTACCTCAATGCACATGGTCTTCCCTCCTAATTGCACGGGAAATGAGGGAATAATACCATGTGGTCGGAATGAATGACCATAGAAAGCAGTGAGAAGAGTAGGCGATGGAGACAAAATGGGTTGGCCAATGGCCTTCCAACATGCCAATGACATAATGCATGTCAAGGCGCCCTCATCAACCACAGTGCGAAAAATATTGCGAGTAAAAGTTTTCATGGGGTGAGCCACTACTATTTGAAATGCTATGTGGTAAGGTAGATGAGGTTTTAAGTCGGTTGTATCTAGCATGATGGTACCTGGATTACAAGTCTCGATAGATCCTAAAGTGGTTAACAAAGCTTTCCTCTAAGAAGGGCAGCTTTGGAGGACCTCCAAAGTGGACATCGCACAAGGGGTTTGAGACAAATCCTCCACCACAGAATAGTTCTGGGTGGCCCTTGCGTTTGGGTTGTGAGAAGCTTTCTTGAACGTGCCTTTTGGGATGTGTGTCATTTTTTTTCCCAAAGTCTTCTCAATCTGTAGAGGAAGAGATGGGAGTTCGGTTTCTTTGCCCTTCTCAGAAGTGCTTGGTTTACTATAGTCATGATCTCTAGTCGATATGAAAGCATCACCCTTCATCATATATACATTCGTGGATGTGGGATTGTTCGAAGACGGAGAGGGTCCTTGACTGCCCCCTTCCGCGCTTGTAGAGGCTTGGGTTAAGTTTTGTCCATGCTGAAATGGATTGGTTAACACAACAGGCTATTGCTGTGTCACAAACTTTTGGGCCTCTACAAGCCAGGGACATAGGTGGGTTGGGTGGTCTTCCACACACAGGTTGCATGGATACCTCACCTTCCGTTTCTCAGTGTTTCCCCCGTCAACATTATCAGTGGGTTTCTTATCCCCCTTACCTTTATTTTATTGTTTTTTCTTTCCTTCATGCTGGTAGGTGGCCTTTGGATTTGTCGATTGCACTGTGTGTACATCCGACATTTTAGTAGGGGGAGCAGCCAAAACAGTAGTTTGGCTGGCCGCTGTGTGTTGTATAGACAATTGCTACAAATGCTTCATTAGTTACTCAGTGAGCTTTGTTTGTGTTGAACCAACAATACCATCGACATGTGGTCTAGCTCTTTGTCTGGTTTTATCAAGTATTGAGCATGGCGCATATGGAAACATCTCGTATAATAAACTAGACTGAGAATAGATGAGCTCAAGTTGTTGAGCTCTCATGATGGTGTCTTCTTCGGAAAACACTCCTGAAGTCGCGATGTCTTTGGATAACTATGGGACCAAAGACTTAAGGAACCAATTGAGCAGGAATGATGGTAGTACTGGTACCTTAATTAAACTCTTCTGGAATCTCCATTCTTGGATGTGATCAGAGATATGGTCCACTTTTGTCTGTGCAAAATTGGCCAGTAATTCTGTGCCAGCGTCGTATCTCACAGGTAATTGGAAATGGTTTAGGAAGGCCATTTCCAACTTGCCGAAGGAAGAGTATCTTGAGAGTTCGAGCTCAATGTACCATTTCACGGCACTCCCAATGAGAGTACATTGAAACAATCACAAATGTACGGAGCCGTCTTTCAACGAGTTAGATGAGCACCAAAGGTGGAAGGTAGTCACATGATCGCTTGGATCTTTGTTCATCTTGGATTTGAACTTTGGTATATCTGAAAGCAACTTTGTCGACATAGGGGGCCAACGCAAATCATGACAGATAGGGTCATTCAACAACCTTGTCAAGTCAGGCAAATGCAAGGTTGCTAGGAAAGGTAGTTTGGGTTGTTGATGATAACCTGGAAAAAAGGGACCTGGAGTTTGACTGGCACTAGGTTGCCAGGAAAAGTTTAGTTGCTAGCTTGGGTTCTGGTAAAAACCATGGCCATGATCAGTGTATGGATTCTGTGTGTGAGGAGACATCATCGGATGATTCCCAAAATAGGACATAGATGGATGGGCGTGCATTACATTCAGAGGACTTTGGGAAGGGTTGCCCCATGCCGATCCCGTGGGGATATGCATAGTACCTTATTTGGGGTTCCATTGACTGTGGAAATAATTTCCCTAAATCAGCATTCCTGACGAAGGAATGGATCCCTGCCAAGAATTCCAAGGCCCTAATGCGAAAGAAGTTCCTGGGTTTGCCCCCTGTGCAGGAATAGTACCTTGCATAGGAATAGGTTGTCTGAAACTGGGGTTGTCCCCAGTCAGGAAAGTAGCCGACGAGAAGGTGTGGTTACCAAACACACCGAACAAAGAAAATGGTGTCGAACCTACTGACATATTATGCGAAGGCAGTCCTTGAACCCCTGCTACAAATAAACTATGGTGTGCAGGTAGCCCAACGGATTGCTGATGGGTGCCACTGAGCGAAGGGGACGAAGGAGGTATATGACCTCCCCCATAAGGGAAAGCATTAAAAGGAGATGAAGTGCTCCCCATGTGACCTTGCAGAGGAGCATTAGAGCTCCCTGCCCCCAGACCTAAAGTCTGTGAAGTGGAGTAGGAAAGTATAGGACTTGTACCTGAGCTAGGCATCCCGTATGAGAACGGAGGGCCTATCACACTTGGTGGGAAAGGGGTTGTGGTCACCGCCATAGACGGGATCAGATCATTGTGCAAGGTAGAGGCGGTTGAGACCATGGTGGCTTGGACTGGTGACGGTGGGTTAGGAGGTGGAAACTCTCCTGTGGTTACAACTGTAGTGGGAATTGAAGAATTCCCAGAGGGAGTGACAACATTTGTTTCCATTGCTGCTTGCGACACTGTCTGACACTCATAAGGGTGAATCAGTACAATGCTGGGTTCCAAAAGATCAGTGGTTGGAGTTTCAGGTGGACCAAGAGCTTTCACTCCAAAGTCTAAACCGGTCGTTTCCTCTGGATGTTGGTCGGGCACAATTTCTTGTGACTCGGTCACTTCAAAAGACCCTTGTTGGTCTAGCTTTCAACTTAGTGGTGGCGGGGGTGGCTCCAGTGTAACTAGTGATAGGCATTGAAACCTTTGTGACCAACAGAGTTCGTGATCTTCCACTATGTGAGAAGATCAAAGACACTCTAGGGCTGTCTATTCATTCAAAAAACAACACATACTAAAAATTCCCTACAAGATAAAGCAAGCAAACACTAAACTAATTGGAATAACAGTTACAACAACCAACACTAGAGCAACTTACCGGTGCAAGTGCAACTCGAACACGGAAGCACCCTATGGGTATACTCTGCAAAGCATGGCCTAATGTCTGTCCTAGGTACCGCAGTATACCCCCGCAGTCACCTGTGTATGTCCCTAAAAAGATAGGAAACTAGGTTGCTAGCACGCGAACAGTCACCAGGTGGGTAAAGTCGAAAGTCAGGTAGACGAAAATGAGCAGGGTATCAAGATTGAAACCTGTCAAGGGTATCAAAAGCAAGTGGTATGGAAGACAACTGAGGACCTTGAACAGATTCGAGACCCAAAAAGCTTCGTGGAAAATGCAATTGACAGAATCCCAAAACAAGCCCTCTATATGTGTTCTCCACTACGATTGGTTCAGCTTTGGAGGGGTTATCTCCACTACCTTCCCGCATGCAACCTCATGTTTATCCCCTGTGCTAGAGGGGGGTCCCAAATAACTTTCACGATACTGGACTTTGACACTCCCTAACTCAGACTCCAATGTTTGATTTTAATGGCCTTGAAGAGTTTCCTCTCTAACCTAATTCAAGGCCCTAACCCTAAACTAGTTGGTTGACCCTACAAACATAAAAAGGCTAATGAATTTTAGATTTAGCACTAATTTTTATGGCTTGTCTTAAGTCAAAGGTTATGAAAGTGAAACTATTGATGTTTTGAAAGACAAAAGAAAAATGAATAGAAAGCTGAAAACAAAAACCTTTACTTCTCTTAACTCTTAAACAACTTTTCAACCTTAAATTTTTTTTCTAAGATCTTTGAACAACAAACTCAAAGTAGGATTTCACTCAACTATGAGCTACTTATGATCTAATTAAACTGTCAAGAACTTATGAAAGCAAAGGCTTTTCCCTGGTTACTAATGCAAAACAACACTTTTTAACCAACACAGAAAAATATATATATTTTTTTTTATTTGAATGCTCACAAAGAAAAAAAAGGAAAAATACCGACAAGTCAAAACCAAGAAAACTTTCTAGCCTAAGCGCAGATCGCAAAGATTCACTTTTAAAAAATCACACACAAGCAAATTAAAATTGGACTCTCACACTTGTCTAAAAACCCTATAACAAAAAAACTTCTAAATGAAAACAGAAAGCTATTGCTGTGATCAAACCTAAGACACTGATCGCTATGACAGAGACCCAAACCTGAGAGGTATAATTCTTGTCAAAAGAAAGGATGATTGCCTTACCTTCAAAAAAAATTCTCTCCACAGGCACACTGCTGATAGTACCACAACAAGTGTGTGCACGCGAGCTGTGTAAAGTCAGAGAGCATGTACACGCATGCTGGCCTTATACAGGCTGCGTGTATATCTGAAACTCTGAAAAA
>JASDQU010684438.1:22294-45217 GCA_032191745.1 Picea mariana
TTGAAAACTCAGACACTTACTTTAAGCAGAAAAAGAAAACAATTCAAGGAAAAATTCATAGAAAAAACCAATCCGAGGTGAAACCTAAGCTATAGACTGCAAACAACAAAGACTAGAAAGAGTTCCAGAAAACCCCTGAGAAGGACTAATTTTGACAGGGGAGTGGATGGCTGCCTCTTAAAAAAAAAAAAAAAATTCTGGAATCATACATGCCACTGTCACCTTCTCAACTAGCGTGTACACATGGGCTGTGAGAATGCAGGGTGCGGGTGAACGCGTTCAGACCTTATATAGGCCGCGTGTACCTCTGTGGGTCTTGAAAAAAAAATTACAGTCAAACAAAGAAACAAAGATAACTGGTATGGAAGACCAGAATCTCTGTTAGCTCAGACTTTTGCAGAAACTTTAAAAACAGGAAAATGAAACTAGTTATTAAAAATACCCAAAAATATCCCCAAGAACCCTAGAGATTTCCCTAGTATGGTCGCCAATTCTGTTGTGAGTGGGAAATCCCTCTACGGACTAGCACTTAGGGTTGAAATATGCATGCAGAAAAGACCTAAATATTTCTACTTTCTACCGTCGTCCCAGACCTAATCCCCATTATTCTTAAGCAAACACATATTTAAGAAGATCAAATGAGCATACCTTATTTTGGGCGTTTGATGTAGATCCTTCCTTACGCTTGATCGCCTTTTGATTGCAGCTCTTCTCCCAAGGCTGACCTACATTCACATAAAAAAAACAAAAAACTCCACATGCATTTGATATATAGATTAATGGGTTAGAGATTCGGTAAAAAAGTATGCAATAAACCATGAAAACCTCATATGGTGGGACATGAAAAGTATTTCTTTATTATTAACTTCAACAAATCAACTTACAATGATGAAGCTGGCCGCTGCTCCATGAACCTGGTCCTAGGCTCCTCTTCAACTGTCCTCCAACTTCTTTTCTCTATCTTTCTCTTTGCAGAAGGAGGGCTAAAGGGTTGGGACAAAGGGAATTTGCAATTGGGTATAGTTTCTTTACTATGATTCTCCTCCTCCAAATGGGACCCCTAACCCTTATTTTATAGGTTAGAAGAAGCTAGGTATTTGGATGAACCCTCGGCCATGCATGGCCAGAATGTTTAGTTAACTCACCCAAAGCTATGTGTTCTATCAACAACTTTCCTTTTTTTATTCTTTTGTAGGTACATGCGGGCCTTTTTGGGTCAGCGAGTGTGTACACGCGTGCAATAATAGAGCAGGGCACGTGGGCCTTTATAAAAAGTGTTTTTAAGAAGAGTTGTTCAGTAGTGCTTTGGCAAAGAAGGAATCTGAGATGCCCTGATGCCAAGTAAGCATGTCTGGTGCCAATTAAGGTTATAACATCTGGGCCTTTAACCTCTTCTTCCCATTGAATGAGGGGCAACCCCTTTTGGGTCAATACACCCTAAAATCCCAAGATATAAGGAAACAAAGGGGAATACTTATAGAAAATGGTAAGTATGGTCGAGAACGGTACAATGGCTCATTAAAGGATTTCTGAACAACAAACCAATTCCTAAATAAGACCACTTACTAGGGCACAATTTCAACCACAAAGGTGAAGCAGGGAAAAAGGCATAACGTCCAAGCACAAATCATGAAATCTAGAGCGATCTAAGATACAACATAATGAAATGGCTTAGGTATTGAAATGATGCTCACCATAATACTAAATAGTACCTCATGGAGCAAGGCCCACTTCCTTCCAGAAGAGAACCGATGCGGTGGATTCCATCTGTAAACCTGTGACCATCTGTGGTGGTGAGTGGGTTTTCCATCTATGCAAAGGATACTGCTAGTCATGTAGTCTATCGACACTCCATATCTACAAACTGAGGGCCTCGAGACATCATCTCCTTAGTTATCCAAAAAATGGGGATAACATCTGGATCCTACTTGGGGACATGTGCTCGCCGTAGAGTGCATGAGAACCAAAACATCTCCTGGTAGACCTATGCCTACAAGTAAACATCAAACTATCAAGTGCATGATTTCCTACTCATCCTTGTTCTCATATGATCATAACCCAAACCAACTAAGCTAGAAAAATAAAATTTGACATTTTTTTCAAAAAATTCTAAGATAAGCATGAAATCAATATGCAAGTAGAGTAAAATGAAAATGAAATACATATGAACTAGTACTAGCAATCAAGATGAAAATGCAGGGAATCAAAATGAATTACCTAATTACCTTGGGCACAAGCCCCGAATAATTATTTTAACCTAGATGTGAGGTTGGAGAAGAGACCCATCCACTGGTAGTGACATCTTTCTCCCATCTAATGCTATTAGATAATACCTTTCTTTATTCGACTTAGTCTTGATGATGTAGGGGCCAAACCATGAGTTATCGTAGTTCTGTTCATATATGGGCTTGCCCCTTCTTTTGTCCCACATGAGCACAAGACTTCATTCATTTAAATCAATGCAAGGTGTATTCTTATCGTGTAGAATCTCTGTGTGGATTGTGTCTTGGATGATTCCTTCACGTTTCTCATCTTCCTTCTTGAAAATTTCGATAGACCCTGGCTCCTTCCCATGGTATTTTGCAAGCTTGTCTTTGTATTGATCTGTCCATGGAAGAAGCCTATTTATGGAGTCATCCTGCATAAAAGGTAGCTTAGATGAATCATACTCAATGGTCTGTGGGATTACATCATAATCACATTCGTTGGCATAATCATGAACATCAGGATCCGTTACAAGTCTATTATTTTTCTCTCGATTGTATAGTATTTGAAAAGTGCCACCCCCCATAGAAATGTGTGCATGGGTGAGATCCATGCTAAGGAAAACCCCAAGAGGAGTAGAACAGATCCTAGATAAAATTATCCCCCAAGCATCTGGAACGTCAATAACTACTATGTCCATGAGAATGATGATATGTGGGAAGTCAATCAAGAAAACCTCAACGTCTTCACATACTCCCAAGACCTTAACTCTTTCTTGGGTGATCCCTGGGAAAATCATCTGGAAGGTTCATATACATATTTTATCTTTTACCCAACACCAACCTGTCCGGACCTTTAACCTCTTCTTCCCATAGAATGAGGGACAACCCCTTTTTGGGTCAATACACCCTAAAATCCCAAGATATAAGGAAACAAAGGGGAATACTTATGGAAAATGGTAAGTATGGTCGAGAATGGTACAATGGCTCATTAAGGGATTTCCGAACAACAAACCAATTCCTAAATAAGACCACTTACTAGGGCACAATTTCAACCACAAAGGTGAAGCAAGGAAAAAGGCGTAATGTCCAAGCACAAATCATGAAATCTAGAGCGATCTAAGATACAACATAATGAAATGGATTATGTATTGAAATGATGCTCACTATAATACTAACTTGTACCTCATGGAGCAAGGCCCACTGCCTTACAGAAGAGAACCAATGTGGTGGATTCCATCTGTAAACCTGTGACCATCTATGGTAGTGAGTGGGTTTTCCATCTATGTAAAGGGTACTACTAGTCATGTAGTCTCTCGACATTCCATATATGAAACTTGAGGGCCTCGAGACATCATCTCCTTAGTTATCCAAAAAATGGGGATAACATCTCGCTCCTACTTGGGGACTTGTGGTCGCCGTAGAGTGCATGAGAAACAAAACATCTCCTGGTAGAACTGTGCCTGCAAGTAAACATCAAACTATCAAGTGCAGGATGTGCTACTCATCCTTGTTCTCATATGATCATAACCCAAACCAACTAAGCTAGAAAAATAAAATTTGACATTTTTTTCGAAAAATTCTAAGATAAGCATGAAATCAATATGCAAGTAGAGTAAAATGAAAATGAAATACATATGAACTAGTATTAGCAATCAAGATGCAAATGCAGGGAATCAAAATGACTTACCTACTTACCTTGGGCACAAGCCTCAAAGAATTATTTTAACCTGGATGTGAGTTTGGAGAAGAGACCCATCTACTTGTAGTGGCATCTTTCTCCCGTCTAATGCTATCAGATAATACCTTTATTTATTCGACTTAGTCTTGATGATGTAGGGGCCAAGCCATGAGTTATTGTATTTTTGTTCATATTTAGGCTTGCCCCTTCTTTTGTTCGACATGAGCACAAGACATCCTTCATTTAAATAAATTCAAGGTGTATTCTTATCATGCAGAATCTTTGTGTGGATTGTTGCTTGGACGATTTCTTCACGTTTCTCATCTTCCTTCTTGAAAATTTCGATAGACCCTATTTCCTTCCCATGGTATTTTTCAAGTTTGTCTTTGTACTGATCTGTCCATGGAAGAAGCCTTTCTATGGAGTCTTCCTGCATAAAAGGTAGCTTAGATGAATCATACTCAATGGTCTGTGGGATTACATCATAATCACATTCATTGGCATAATCATGACCATCAGGATTCATTACAAGTCTATCATTTTTCTCTCGATTGTATAGTATCTGAAAAGTGCCATCCCCCATAGGAATGTGTGCATGGGTGAGATCCATGCTAAGGAAACCCCTAAGAGGATTAGAATAGATCCTAGATAAAATCATCCCCTAAGCATCTGGAACGTCAATAACTACTATGTCCATGAGAATGATGATATGTGGGAAGTCAATCAGGAAAACCTCAACGTCTTCACATACTCCCAATACCTTAACTCTTATTGAATCAATACCACAAACATTTCCATAAGGTTGGGTTGTATTCAACCAAGCTATTTCATTACCTTCAAGGATATGACATTTGTTGAGGCCCTTGAATCAAGCATGTAGTTGTTCAAGCGGAGGGCATTCATGACTGATTATAGATAGAAAGGAGGGTTCTTTTCCTTTGGATGATAATGATACATAGTGTTTAACATGATGGGAAGATCATCCTTCTCGGATGACATCTGTAATATATTCAAAATTTTCCTTTTTATAGAAGGGATCTTACACATCTCCGTCACTGGGACTGTCATATTCAGTTTTCCAAACATGTTTCCAACATATATATTCAACTGAATGCCATCTGCAGGAGTTGTCTTAGGAAGCAAATCACATACCGACGATGGAGGTGGTGGAGCCACCTTTTCTGCTGGTGGAAGAGGAGTATCAAGCTGTGAGGGAGGGGCTGAAGGATTTTTCCTTATGTAGACTAGAATTTCCCTCCTTCTTAATTCATTCTTATGATCATTTGTTAGTTTATTCAAGGCCTGGATTCTCCCCTCTCTTTCTCCTATTCTTCCGGCTTCATTGATCTGTTATTGAGTAACCTATTCATCCTTGAGGTTACAAATCATGAAGTTTATATTGTCAGGATAATCTTCATCTTTTCAGTGGCATTCACTTCCCTGTGGGGTTCTTGGAATATGAGACCATGCTTCTATATAAACTATCCCAAAACGATTCAAAGTATCTAGGGCCTTTTCCTCTTATTGAGGTCTTGGTTTCCAACTAGTGGAATCTCTCTGTTGTCTAGAAAGCTGAGGTCTAGGAGTAGATCGATTTATTTCCACTGTAGTCATATGGTTCATAAGTTGATTATGCAGCTGAACAAACTGAGCATTCATTTGGTCTATCTTCTGAGTCAGGAGAGCAATCGGATTAGAAATACTATTTTTGGAAACTTTCGTCCTTGATTCTATCTTGTTGTGAGGGTATTGAAAAGGCTCTATTTTTTAATCAAGGAGATTCTCTTCAATGTCGATACTGAACTCTTTAGCCTCTTCCAATGATGTGGGATTCTTATCTTTAAGAATGTATCAGAACTTCCCTTCAAAGGCATTCATGTAAAGGAGGTGAACTGATGATGTTGAAGGATGGTAATCTGTTGGAACTTGATTGTACAACCTGTCAAATTGTGAAATGAATTCCCTTACCATTTCAGTCTCCATTTTCTTTATTTGATTGAACTGAGTTGCAATTGTCGCACCATCTACTTTTCTTGACCATCTGATTTTAAATAAGGTAGAAAAGGCATCATAGGTTGTGACCTGATTACTAGGGAGTCCTTTGAACCAATCAAGGGATTCCTCAGTCAACGATGAGGCGAATATTTTCATGGCCACATATTCATGATCAATACCTGCATTGTCCATATCTTGGCTCGTGACATAAATGTGGTCTTACATAGTTATCACATTGTTTCCTAGGAAATTTGGCAACCACTTGTTGATATGTGTCAACATTAGGGTAACCTTGGATATTTTCCATGTTGAGGGGTTTGTAGAGGTTTCTTGCCCAAGGGTGAGCCATTGGAGCAAGGGGAATGATTTTATGAAAAACGATTTTAGCAATGGGAGACTTGAAAGGAGGCCTTCTTTGGTAAACCTTAGAAGGATTCAATTTTCCAAGGGGAAAAGGTTTGGGGAAAGGAGAGTTCTAGGAAGGTGGAGTCGCTAGATGAGATTCAATATAATATCATCAAGGAGGGTGGAAAGGGAACATCCCTTGGGTGGAGTCGCCAGGTAAGCTTAGTGAAAGGTTTTGGGATAGCTTACCAAAGTGTCATTAGGGTACAAAGAGGATTCAAAATCCTCCCCAACAACGACACCAAAATTTTATGGAACAAGTTGTATATGTAACAAATACCGAGTCAACCATAGAATGAGTGCTACAACTTGGGAATCCTACACCCAATGTCACCTCAATGTAGGTCCCAAACTTCAAGGGTGACTAGGTCACTCTAGGGAGGCTATCCCGGTGAACCTAGGGGGATTGAGGTAGAGAAAGGGAAGTGGTAATGAAGCCCCAAGAAGTAAAGTATAAATGGAAATTAAGGTAGGAAGAGATTCCTTGCAAGTTAGGTAATCGCTTCCCCACAGGTATAGTGCTTTTTTGGATGATTGTACCTACCCAAGAAACAAGAAAACACACCTTGCAAAAATATATGTTAGTTGGATGAGAAAGTTAAGCTTGTTGTCCCTAATTTGCAGGAATAAAGGATAGTATATATCAGAAAGAAAAATATACTATAATTTGTTCAATAAATGCTAAAGATCAGGTAGAAAATGAAAGAGAAAAACTAGCAATTGCCTAGATAAACTCAAGGTGAAAAAAAAATATTCTTAGCATAAAAGATAAGGTTGTTGTAAACACTTGTCTCCGACAAATTATATCAGACTTATGGGTGTAACATTCAATTTATTATAGCAATAAAATCAGCAACTAGAATTCCATCAAACTTTTCCAAAATGTGTGCTAGGACAAGGAGAGTAAATGTGCAAACTTTGAGAAAAAACCAATTGTTGATAAGAGAGTTATTGGAGCAAATAAGTTAGGGTTTATGAAGCCCTAATGGATGAAGATACAAATTTTTAACAGAATTAATAATTATCCCTTAGATGAGGACTCCCTAGTGGCTGTGAGGTGCCCAAGGCACAAGGGAAACAATCCACTTTGCAACAAGTAAAAATGACCGAAATTCACGTTTCCCAATGCAATATTTTATTTATCCAATGCAACAAAATAATGACAAGTGCATTTACTATTGTATTAATGGAGTCACAAGGATATTAGATAATCTACCTCCTTGGGGGTGTAATACCTTTTACTTCCCAAGACAAGTTTCTCTAAGCTAGGGTTTAAGCTAAGAGGGTGTATGCCCTTATACTTCTCCTAGCAAACCCTTAATCAATGAGATGGAGCAATAAAATGGTGAAGAATATGGTGGGGGTGTATTCCCTTATACTTTCCACCTAGCTCCTAGCATAACAATAATTGAATTGAATATAATGATAGCAAGAGAGTAAAAAACCATACCAAGATCAAGAGAGATGCTAAGACAATCCACCACAAGAGCTAGAAAATAACCTTCCAAGGCTAGTGCATCACTTCTTCCATTAAACATTCACAACCATAGCCATACACAAGTGCACAAGAGATAAAATACCTAAGGAGGCTGGAAATTTCATACCAAAGCCTCTCACAAGAGGAGAGTTATGATTTAAATGAGATCTTATGATCTCTATTTATACAAAAGTTAGCTAACATAGATTGTCCACAAAATAAGGAATAAAAAAAAATATTAGGGGTCAACAACCCTAATCTTTCCCCCTTAACAAAATAATATTAAACAATTCACTTAAAATTTCATCTTTTTCACAAATTAAACCCTATGCTAGGATGATGTCACCCCTTTAGGGGATGTTTTTCCACTTTGAGGAGGATGTTGGTGTTGGAGAAGTATGGAAGGGCCTCCCAATGCCACATGTCAAGCATCTAGGTGATATCATCATGGTTAAGACTCTCTTCTCCTCAAAACATTCAAGTGAAAATGAGTGGCACCTCATCCCCAAGCCCTGGCCCCCATAGTCATGATGTCAAGCCAAAAAATGGGACATTTTTCTCCTCTTGGGAAAATTGTTTGGCAAAAAATGGATGGGATAGGTTGTCCAAGTCATCATCAAGGCTATGCAAGTTATCTTTCTCCTATTTGGCATGTGGGCCCCTGACATCCAACCTGTGGGATTGTAGCCCCATGGAATCCCAAGCTAGGCTTGTTCTCCCAAAACTGTCTACCAGATAGGTCCTGTAAAGACAAATGAACACACCCTCCAAGGATCTCAAGTCATAACATCATGTTCAGTGGATCCAATCCATAAATAATCCATCTAAGCATGTGCATCAAAGATTACTATATCAAACAATTAACAACTCAAAGACACTATGCGACTTGTCAAGCTTAAGTATGGGAGGGTTGACGAGGTGTCCTATTGGGTAGGTCTCACATCAGGTCAAGGAGAGCCTCCAAGAGGTCCCTCTCTAAGTTATGAAAAGTGTATGAGGTGGATGGGGTCAAGACTCAATGGGATGAGGGCTCATGACATACTAGAGGTCGTAGTGTCTCATTCATAGGTGCCTTTGTAGAGGGGGTGTGGTACCTTCGTCCACAATGCACTTTTTCCAATCCCATCATTTGCCTTTTATTTTTCTTTCTTTATATTTTCTTTCAAAATAGCATAGGGAGAGGTTAAAGGTCACTATCCTGGTGTGGTGACTAGATGGTGGCAATGTCACCAGGATGTATCATGATAAGACCCCCTTTCTCTCAACCATGCAACTGAGAGTAACTTCTATGGTTTGGTGACTAGATAATGACAATGTCATAATACTAGATATCCATGGATGTGATAGGTCATCTCGTGATTAGATGTCCTATCCTTCAATCTACGTTTTAGGCACTTCTTTGTTATATTATGGGTCTCCTTTTATTCAAAGATATGCGTTTTATTTCTTTCTTGGGTGATCCATGGACGAAGCATATGGAAGTTTCATATATGGATTTTATCTTTTACCCAAAACCAACCCCTCTGGCCTTTAGCCCCTTCTTCCAATAGAGTGAGGGACAACCCATTTTTGGGTCAATACACCCTAAAATCCCAAGAGATAAGGAAACAAACTCGAATAATGATGGAAAATGGTAAGTATGGCTTGTAACGGTAGGATGGCTCATTAAGGGATTTCCCAACAACAAACCAATTCCTAAATAAGACCACTTACTAGGGCACAATGCCARCCACCAAGGTAAAGGAGGGAAAAAGGCATAATGACCAAGCATAGATCATGAAATCTAGTGAAATCTAAGATACAACATAATCAAATGGCTTAGGTATTGAAATGATGCTCACCATAATACTGACTTGTACCTCATGGAGCAAGGCCCATTGCCTTCCGGAAGCCAATTGGTGTGGTGGATGCCAACTGTAAACCTGTGATCATCTGTGGTGGTAATTGGGTTTTCCATTTGTGGAAAGGGTGCTGCTGGTCATGTAGTCTTTCGACACTCCATATCTGCAACCTAAGGGCCTCGAGACATCATCGCCTTAGTTATCCACAAAATGGGGATAAAATATGGCTCCTACTTGGGGACATGTGCTCGCCGTATAATGCATGAGAACCACAACATCTCCTGGTAGACCTGTGATTGTAGGTAAACGTCACATTGTTAAGTGCAAGATGGACTAATCATCCCTATTCTCATATGATCATAACCCAAACCAACTAAGCTAGAAAAAGAAAATTTGACATTTTTTTTCAAAAAATTATAAGCTAAGCATGAAATCAATATGCAAATAGCGTAAAATGAAAATGAAATGCATCTAAACTAGTATGAGCAATAAAGATGAAAATGCAGGGAATCAAAATGACTTACCTACTTACCTGGGGCACGAGCCCTGAAGAAGTCATGTGACCTAGATGTGAGGTTGGAGAAGAGACCCATCTACTGGTAGTGACATGTTTCTCCTGTCTAATGCTGTTAGATAGTACCTTTCTTTGTCCAACTTCTTCTTGATGATGTAGGGGCCAAGCCATGAGTTATTTTCTTTATGTTTATATCTAGACTTGCCCCTTCTTTTGTACCACAAGAGCACAAGACTTCCTTCATTGAAATCGATGCAATGTGTATTCTTATAGTGCAAAGGCTCTTTGTGGACTATATATTTGATGATTTCTTCATGTTTCTCATCTTCCTTCTTCAAAATTTGGATAGACCTTGGCTCCTTCCCATGGTATTTTGAAAGTTTGTCTTTTTAATGATCTGTCCATGGAAGAATCCTGTCTATGGATTCCTCCTGCATAAAAGGTAGCTCAGATGAATCATATTCAATGGTCTGTGGGAGTACATTATAATCACATTCACTGGCATAATCAGGACCATTAGGATTCATTACGTGTTTATAATATTTATCTCGATTGTATAGTATCTAAAAAGTGCCATCCCCCATAAAAATGTGTGCATGGGTGAGATCCATGCTAAGGAAACCCCCAAGAGTAGTAGACCAACTCCTAGATAAAAGCATCCACCAAGCATCTGGAATGTCAATCACTACTATGTCCACGAGAATGCTAATATGTGGGAAGTCAATCAGGAAAACCTCAACATCTTCACATACTCCCAAGAATTTAACTCTTCTTGAATAATTACCACAACAATGCCATAAGGCTGGGTTGTCTTTAAACCAAGCTATTTCATTACCTTCAAGGATATGAAATTTGTTGAGGCCCCTGAATCAGGCATGCATTTTTTCAAGCGGAGGCCATTCATGCCTAATGATAGATAGAAATGAGGGTTGTTTTCCTTTGGATGATGAAGATACATATTGTTTAACATGATGGGAGGATCCTCCTTCTCGTCTATCACATGTAACAGTTTCAAAATTTCCCTTTTTATAGAAGGAATCTTACACATCTTCGTCACTGGGACTCTCATATTTAGTTTTCCAAACATGTTTGCAACATCTATATTCAACTGAATTTCATCTGTAGGAGTTGGCTTAGGAAGAAACTCACATATTGACGATGGAGGTGGTGGAGCCACCTTTTCTACTGGTGGAAGAGGAGTATTAGGCTGTGGCAAAGGGGCTGAAGCATTTTTCCTTCTGTAGACTAGAATTTCCCTCCTCCTTAATTCCTTATTATGATCATCTGTTAGTTTATTGAAGGTTCAAATTCTCCCCTCTTTCTCCTATTCTTCTGGCTTCATTGATGTGTTCTTGAGTAACCTATTCATTGTTGAGGTTGCAAATCATGAAGTTTATATCGTCAGGATAATATTCATCTTTTTGGGGGAATTCATTTCTCTATGGGGTTCTTGGTAGGGGAGACACCAATCTTCTATATAAACTGTCCCAAAAGGCTTCAAAGTATCTAGGGCCTTTGCCTTTGTTGAGGTCTTGGTTTCCAACTGGTGGCATCTCTTTGCTCTCTGGAAAAATGAGGTCTGGGAGCATATTGATTTCTTTCCAGTGTAGTCATATGGTTCATAATCTGATTCTGCACTTGAACAAACTGAGTATTCATTTGGTCTATCTTCTGAGTCGGGAGATCAATCAGATTGAGAAAACTGTTGTTGGAAACCTTTTTCCTTGATTCTATTTTGCTGTGAGGGTACTGAAAAGGTTATATTTTTGAATCAAGGAGATTCTCTTCAATGTCAATACTAAAGTCTTTATCCTCTTCCAATGACATGGGGTTTTTATCTTTAAGAATGTATCAAAACTTCCCTTCAAAGGCATTCATGTAAAGGAGACAAGCTGATGATGCTGAAGGATGATAATCTGTTGGAACTTGATTGTACAACATGTCAAATCTTGAAATGAATTCCCTTACTATTTCATTCTTCTTTTTCTTGATTTGATTGAACTGAGTTGCAAGTGTCCCACCATATACTTTTCTTGACCATCTGATTTTAAATAAGGTGGAAAAGGCATAATAGGTCGTGATATAATTATCAAGGAGTCCTTTGAACCAATCAAGGGGTTCCTCAGTCAATGATGAGGTGAATATTTTCATGGCCACATCTTCATGATCAATACCTGCATTGTCCATATCTTGGCCCATGACATAAATGTGGTCTTCGACAATTATCACATTGTTTCCTGGGAAATTTTTCAACCACTTGTTGGTATCCGTTGACATCTTGTTAGGGTAACCTTGGATATTGGTCATGTTGAGGGGTTTGCAGAGGTCTCTTGCCCAAGGGTGAGACATTGGAGCAAGGGGAAGGGATTTATGAAAAATGGGTTTAACAATGAGAGATTTGAGAGGATGCCTTCTTTGGTAAACCTTAGAAGGCTTGATTTTCCGAGGTGGAAAAGGTTTGGGGAAAGGAGGGTTATGGGAAGGTGGAGTCGCTAGTTCATCTTCAAGATGACTAGGTAACTCTAGGGAGGCAATCCTGGTGACCCTAGGGGGATTGAGATGGAGATGAAGGAAAGTGGTAATGAATCCCCTAGAGGTCAAGTCTTAATGGAAAGGAAGGTATGAAGATATTCCTTTCAAGTTAGGTAATGGTCGCCCCACAGGTATAGTGCTTTTTTGAATGATTGTACCTGCCCAAGACACAAGAAAACACACCTTGCAACAATATATGTTAGTTGGATCAACAAGGTAATATTGATGTCCCTAATTTGCAGAAATAGATGAAAATATATATCAGCAAGAAAAAAATACTATAAGCTGATCAATAAATTCTAAATATCAAGTAGAAAATGCAAGAGAAAAACTAGCAATTGACTAGCTAAACTCAAGGTGAAAAAACATTACTTTTAGCATAAAATATAAGGCTGTTGTAGACACTTGTCTACAGTAAATTATATCAGCCTTATGGTTGTAATATTCAATGTATTACAACAAGAAAATCATCCACTATAATACCCTCAAACTTTTCCAAAATGTGCGCTAGGAGAAGGAGAGTAAATGTGCAAACTTTGATAAAAAACCAATGGTTGATAAGAGAGTTATTAGAGAAAATAGGTTACGGTTTCTACATCCCTAATGGCTGAAGATACAAATTTTTAACAACAGAAATAAGTATCCCCTATATGAGGACTCTCTAGTGGCTGTGAGGTGCCCAAGGCACAAGGAAAACAATCGACTTTGCAAGAAGTAAAAATGACTGAAATTCACGTTTCCCAATGCAATATTTTATTTCTCCAATGCAACAAATTAATGACTAGTGCCTTTACTATTAGATTAATGGAGTCACAAGGAGCTTATAGAAGCTATATCCTTGGGGGTGTAAGCCCTTTTACTCCCCAAGGCAAGTTTCTCTAAGCTAGGGTTTAAGCTAAGAGGATGTATGCCCTTATACTTCTCTTAGCAAACCCTTAATCAATGAGATGAAGCAATAAAATGGTGAAGACTATAGTGGGGGTGTATGCCCTTATAATTACCACCTATATCCTAGCATAGAAATACTTGACTTGAATAAAATGATAGCAAGAGAGTAAAAAACCATACCAAGATCAAGAGAGATGCTAAGACAATCCACCACAAGAGCTAGAAAATAACCTTCAAAGGCTAGTGCATCACTTCTTCCATTAACCATTCAAAACCATATCCATACACAAGTACATAAGATTTAAAAGAGCTAAGGAGGCCGAAAATTCCATACCAAATCCTCTCACAAGAGGAGAGTTATGATTTAAAATGAGATCTTATGATCTCTATTTATACAAATGTTAGCTAACATAGCTTGTCCACAAAATAAGGAGTAAAACACAATATTAGGGTTCAAAAACCCTAATCTTCCCCCCTTAACACAATAATATTAAACAATTCACTTAAAATTTCATCTTTTTCACAAATTAAACCCTAATCTAGGATGATGTCACCCCTTTAGGGGATGTTTTTCCACTTTGAGGAGGACGTTGGTGTTGGAGAAGCATGGAAGGGCCTCCCAAGGCCATGTGTCAAGAATATAGGCGATATCATCATGGTGAATACCCTCTTCTCCTCAAAACTTTCAAGTTCAAATGAGTGGCACCTCACCTCCAATCCCTAGCCCCCATAGTCATGACTTCATGCTAAAAAATGGGAGGTTCTTCCCCTCCTGGGAAAATCGTTTGGAATGAAATGGTTGGGATAGGTTGTTCAAGTCATCATCAAGGCCCTACAAGTTATCTTTCTCTTATCTAGCATGCGAGACCCTAGCATCCAAAATGTGGGCTTGTAGCCCCATGGAAGCCCAAGCTAGGCTTGTTCTCCCAAAACTATCCACTAGCTAGGTCCTCCAAAGAAAAATGAACATGCCCTCCAAGTATCTCAAGTCATAACATTGTGATAAGTGGATCCAATCAATAAATAATCCATCTAAGAATGTGCATTAAAGATTACTATATCAAACAATTAACAACTCAAAGACACTATGTGATTTTTCAAGCTTAAGTATGGGAGGGTTGATGAGGTGTCATATTGGGTAGGTCTTACCCTAGGTAAAGGAGAGCCTCCAAGAGGTCCCTCTCTAATCCATGTAAAGTGTATGAGGTGTATGGGGTCATGACTCAATGGTCATAGGGATCATGACATAGTAGGGGTCATAGTGTCTCATTCATGGGTGCCTTTGTAGGGGGTGTGTGGTACCTTTGTCCGCAATGCACTTTTTCCAAGCCCATCATTTTCATTTTATTTTTCTTTGTTTATATTTTCTTTCAAAATAAAACAAGGAGAGTTTGAAGGTCACTGCCCTGGCGTGGTGATCAGATGGTGGAAATTTAACCCACAAATGCCTAATTGAAATGGGAATGCTGGCTCGTGATGGGACCACCTTTCTCTTAGCCATACAACTGAGAGTTACTGCTTTGGTTTGGTGACCAGATAATGACAATGTTATACCACTAGATATCCATGGACATGATAGGTCGTCTCGTGATTAGACGTCCTATCCTTCAATCTACCTTTTGGGCATTTCTTTGTTATATTATGGGTCCCCTATTATTCAAAGATAAGCATTTTTTTTCTTGGGTGATCCATGGGAGAAACATCTAGAAGGTTCATATATGGTTTTTATCTTTTACCCAACACCAACCCCTCTAGGCGTTTAGCCACTTCTTCCCATAGAATGAGGGAAAACCCCATTTTGGGTCAATACACCCTAAAATACTAAGAGATAAGGAAATACAGGGGAATAATGATGGAAAATGGTAAGTATGGTTGGGAACGATGCGATGGCTCATTAAGGGATTTCCCAACAACAAATCAATTCCCAAAGAAGACCAATTACTAGGGAACAATGTCAACCACTAAGGTGAAGCATGGAAAAAGGAATAATTTCCAAGCACGGATCATGAAATCTAGTGCAATATAAGATACAACATAATCAAATGGATTAGGTATTGAAATGATGCTCACCATAATATTGAATTGTTCCTCATGGAGCAAGGCCCACTGCCTTCCGAAAGCCAACTGGTGTGGTGGATGCAATTTGTAAACCTGTGACCATCTGTGGTGGTGAGTGGGTTTTCTATTTGTTCAAAGGGTACTGCTGGTCATGTATTCTCTCGGCACTCCATATTTGCAACCTAAGGGCCTCGAGACATCATATCCTTAGCTATCCACAAAATGGGGATAACACATGGCTCCTACTTGGGGATATGTGCTCACTGTAGAGTGCATGAGAAACATGACATCTCCTGGTATATATGTGCCTGCAAGTAAACATCAAACTGTCAAGTGAGGATGGCCTACTCATCCTTATTCTCATATTATCATAACCGAAACAAACTAAGATAGAAAAAATTGACATTTTTTTCAAAAAATTCTAAGCTAAGCATGAAATCAATATGCAACTAGAGTAAAATGAAAATGAAATGCATCTAAACTAGTATGAGAAATAAATATGAAAATGGAGGGAATCAAAATGACTTACTTACTTACCTGGGGCATAGACCCTAAAGAATTCATGTGACCTGGATGTTAGGTTGGAGAAGAGACCCATCTATTGGTAGTGGCATCTTTCTACCGTCTAATGCTGTCAGATAGTACCTTTCTTTGGCCGACTTCTTCTTTATAATGTAGGGGCCAAGCCATGAGTTATTGTATTTGTATTCGTATCTGGGCTTTCCCCTTATTTTTTCCCACATGAGCACATGACTTCCTTCATTGAAATCGATGCAAGGTGTATTCTTATTGTGTAGAGGCTCATTGTGGACTGTACCTTTGATGATTTCTTCATGTTTCTCATCTTCCTTCTTAAAATCTTGGATAGATCCTGGATCCTTAACATGGTAGTTTGTAAGTTTGTCTTTGTATTGATTTTCCCATGGAAGAAGCCTGTCTATGGAGTCCTCCTACATAAAAGGTAGCTCACATGAATTATACTCAATGGTATGTGGGAGTACATCATATCACATTCGGTGGCATAATTAGGACCATTAGGATCCATTACATGTCTATCAACTTTCTCTTGATTGTATAGTATTTTAAAAGTGCCATCCCCCATAGGAATGTGTGCATGGGTGAGATCCATGCTAAGGAAACCTCCAAGAGCAGTAGACCAACTCCTAGATAAAAGCATCCCCCAAGCATTTGGAATGTCAATCACTACTATTTCCATGAGGATGATGATATGTGGGAAGTCAATCAGAAAAAACTCAACGTCTTCACATACTCCCAAGATCTTAAATCTTCTTGAATCAATACCACAAACATTTCCATAAGTTTGGGTTGTCTTCTAACCAAGCTGTTTCATTACCTTCAAGGATATGACATTTGTTGAGGCCCTTGAATCAATCATGCAGTTTTTCAAGAGGAGGCCATTTCATGCCTAATGATATATATAAATTAGGGTTCTTTTCCTTTGACCGATAAATATACATAGTGTTTAACATGATGGGAGGATCCTCCTTCTCGAATGGCACCTGCAATATTTTCAAAATTTCCCTTTTTATAGAAGGAAGCTTACACATCTCCATCACTGGGACTATCATATTCAGTTTTCCAAACATGTTCACAACATCTATATTCAACTGAATGTCATCTGGAGAAGTTGTATTAGGAAGGAACTCACATACCGACGGTGGAGGTGGTGGAGCCACCTTTTCTACTGGTGGAAGAGGAGTATCAAGTTGTGACGGAGAGGCTGAAGCATTTTTCCTTCTATAGACTAGAATTTCCCTCCTCCTTAATTCCTTCTTCTAATCGTATGTTAGTTTATTCAAGGCCAGAATTCGCCCCTCTCTTTCTCCTATTCTTTTGGCTTGATTGATCTATTCTTGAGTAACTTGTTCATCCTCGAGGTTGAAAATCATGAAGTTTATATCATCACGATAATATTCATCTTTTCGGGGGAATTCATCTTATCTGTGGGGTACTTGGCATGGGAGACACCAAGCTTCTATATAATCTATCCCAACATGCTTCAAAGTATCTAGGGCCTTTTCCTCTTGTTGAGGTCCTGGTTTCCAACCAGTGGCATCTATCTGCTTTATGGAAAACTGAGGTTTGGGAGCAGATTTATTTCTTTTCACTGTAGTCATATGAGTCATAAGATTATTCTGCACCTGAACAAACTGAGTATTCATATGTTATATATTTTGAGTTAGGAGAGCAATCAAATCAGGAACATTGTTGTTGGAAACCTTTGTCCCTGATTCTATCTTGCTGTGAGGGTATTGACAAAGGTTCTATTTTTGAATCAAGGAGATTATCTTCAATGTCGATACTAAAGTTTTTAGCCTCTGCCAATGATGCATGATTTTTATCTTTAAGAATGTATCAAAACTTCCCTTCAAAAGAATTCATGTAAAGGAGATGAACTGATGATGCTGAAGGATGGTAATATGTTAGAAATTGATTGTACAACCTGTCAAATCTTGAAATGAATTCCCTTACTGTTTCATTCTCCTTTTTTTCATTTAATTGAACTAAGTTGTAAATGTCCACCATCTATTTTTCTTGACCATCTTCTTTTGAATAAGGTAGAAAAGGCATGATAGGTCGTGATCTGATTATTAGGGACTCCTTTAAACCAATCAAGGTCTTCCTCAGTCAATCATGAGGCAAATATTTTCATGGCCACATCTTCATGATCAATACCTGCATTGTCCATATCTCGGCCCATGACATAAATGTGGTCTTCGGTAGTTATCACATTGTTTCCTGGGAAATTTGGCAACCACTTGTGGATATCTGTTGGCACCTTATTAGGGTAACCTTGTATATTGTCCATGTTGAGGTATTTTTGGAGGTCTCTGGCCCAAGGGAAAGCCATTGGAGCAAGGGGAATGGATTTATGAAAAAGGGTTTTAGCAATGGGAGACTTGAGAGGAGGCCGTATTTGGTAAACCTTAGAAGGATTTAGTTTACCAGGGGGAAAATGTTTGGTGAAAGGATGGTTTTGGGAAGGTGGAGTCGCTCTATGAGCTTCAATATGAGCTCATCAAGGAGGGTGGAAAGGGAACATCCCTTGGGTGGAGTCACTAGGTAAGCTTAGGGATAGCTTGCCAAAGTGTCATTAGGGTACAAAGATGATTCAAAATCCTCCTCAGAAATGGTGCCAAAATGTTATGGCACAAGTTGTAGGTTGATAAAATCTTGACCCAACCACATAACTAGTGCTACAAATTGGGAATCCTATATCTAATGTCACCTCGATGTAGGTCCCACACTTCAAGGGCGATTAGGTCACTCTAGGGAGGTGATCTTGGTGATCATAGGGGGATTAAGATGGAGATGAAGGGAAGTGGTAATGAATCCCCTAGAGTTAAAGTCTAAATGGAAAGTAAGGTAGGAAAAGATTCCTTTAAAGTTAGGTAATGGCTGCCCCACAAGTATAGTTCTTTTTTGGATGATTGTACCTGCCCGAGACACAAGAAACACACCTTGCAACAATATATCTTAGCTGGATAAGAAAGTGAAGATTGCTGTCCCTAATTTTCAGAAATATATGAAAATATATATCAAAAAGAAAAATATACTATAAGATGATCAATAAATTCTAAAGATCAAGTAGAAAATGCAAGAGAAAAACTAACAATTGACTAGCTAAACTCAAGGTGAAAAAATAGTACTCTTAGCATAAAAGATAAGGCTGTTGTAAACACTTGTCTGCAGAAAATTATATCATCCTTATGGCTGTAACATTCAATGTATTACAGAAATAAAATCATTCACTAGAATCCCCTCAAACTTTTCCAAAAAGCACGCTAGGGCATGGAGAGTAAATGTGCAAACTTTGAGCAAAACCCAATGGTTGATAAGAGAGTTATTAGAGCAAATAGGTTAGGGTTTATGCAGCCCTAATGTCTGAAGATACAAATTTGTAAAAGCATCAATAAGTATCCCTTATATGAGGATGCCCTAGTGGCTGTGAGGTGCGTAAGGCACAAGGAAAACAATCCACTTTGCAAGAAGTAAAAACGACTGAAATTCACATTTCCCAATGCAATATTTTATTTATCTAATGAAAAAAATTAATGAGGAGTGCCTTTAATATTAGGTTAATGGAGTCACAAGGAGCTTAGAGAATCTACCTCCTTGGGGGTGTAAGCCCTTTTACTCCCCAAGGCAAGTTTCTCTAAGCTAGAGTTTAAGCTAAGAGGGTGTATGCCCTTATACTTCTCTTAGAATACCCTTAATCAATGAGAGGAAGAAATAAAATGGTGAAGAATATGGTGGGCATGTATGCCCTTATACTTCCCCCCTAGCTCCTAGAATAACAATACTTGACTTGAATAAAATGATAGCAAGAGAGTAAAAAACCATACCAAGATCAAGAGAGATGCTAAGACAATCCACCACAAGAGATAGAAAATAACCTTCCAAGGCTAGCACATCATTTCTTCCATTAACAATTCACAAACATATTCATACACAAGTGCAAAAGGGCTAAAAGATCTAAGGAGGCCAAAAATTTGAGACCAAAGCTTCTCACAATAGGAGAGTTATGATTTAAAATGAGATTTTATGATCTCTATTTATACAAATGTTAGCTAACATAGCTTGTCCACAAAATAAGAAGTAAAACACAAGATTAGGGGTCAAAAACCCTAATATTTACCCCTTAACAAAATAATATTAAACAATTCACTTAAAATTTCATCTTTTGGACAAATTAAACCCTAATCTAGGATGACGCCACCCCTTTAGGGGACGTTTTGCCACTTTGAGGAGGACGTTGGTGTTGGAGAAGTATGGAAGGGACTCCCAAGGCCACGTGTCAAGCATATAGGTGATATCATCATGGTGAAGACCCTCTTCTCCTCAAAACGTTCAAGTGAAAATGAGTGGCACCTCACCACCAAGCCCTAGCCCCCATAGTCATGACGTCATGCTAAAAATGGGACGTTTTGCCCCTCAAGGGAAAATTGTTTGGGAAGAAATGGGTTGGCTAGGTCGTCCAAGTCATCATCAAGAACTTACAAGTTATATTTCTTTCATCTAGCATGCAGGCCCCTAGCATCCAACCTGTGGGCTTGTAGCCCCTTGGAAGCCCAATCTAGGCTTGTTCTCCCAAAACTGTCCACCAACTAGGTCCCGCTAAGACAAATAAACACACCCTCTAAGGATCTCAAGTAATAACATCATTATAAGTGGATCCAATCAATAAATAAGCCATCTAAGCATGTGCATCAAAGATTACTATATCAAACTATTAATAAATCGAAGACACTATGCGACTTGTCAAGCTTAAGTATGGGAGGGTTGACGAGGTGTCCTGCTGGGTAGGTCTTGTCCTAGGTCAATGAGAGCCTACAAACAGTCCCTCTCTAAGCCATGTAAAGTGTATGAGGTGGATGGGGTCATGAATCAATGGGAATAGGGGTCATGACGTACTAGAGGTCATAGTGTCTCATTGATGGGTGCCTTTCTAGAGGGTGTGTGGTACCTTCGTCCACAGTTCACTTTTTCCAAGCCCATAATTTGCCTTTTATTTTTCTTTCTTTATATTTTCTTTCAAAATAGCACAAGTAGAGGTTGAAGGTCACTTCCCTCGCGTGGTGACCAGATGGTGGCAATGTCACCCACAAATTCCTAATGGAAATGAGAAGGATGACTCTTGATGAGACCCCCTTTCTCTTAGCCATGCAACTGAGAGTCACTGCTATGGGTTGGTAACTAGATAATGACAATGTCATACCACTAGATATCCATGGACATGATAGGTCGACTCATGATGAGACCTCCTATCCTTCAATCTACCTTTCATATGGATCATGGTGATCCATGGACGAAGCATATGGAAGGTTCATATATGGATTTTATCTTTTATCCAACACCAACCCCTCTAGGACTTTAGCCCCTTCTTCCCATAAAATGAGGGACAACCCCTTTTTGGGTCAATACACCCTAAAATCCCAAGAGACAAGGAAACATAGGGGAATAATTATTGAAAATTGTAAGTATGGTCGGGAATGGTACGATGGCTCATTAAGGCATTTCCCAGCAACAAACCAATTCCCAAAGAAGACCACTTACTAGGGCACAATGTCAACAACCAAGGTGAAGCAAGGCTAAATGAATAATGTCAGAGCACATATAATGAAATCTAGAGCAATCTAAGATACAACATAATCAAATGTCTTAGGTATTGAAATGATTCTCACCATAATACTAACTTGTACCTCATGGAGCAAGGCTCACTGGCTTCCGGAAGCTAATTGATGTGGTGGATGCCATCTGTAAACCTATGACCATGTGTGGTGGTGAGTGGGTTTTCCATCTGTGAAAAGGGTATTGATGGTCATGTAGTCTCTCAAAAGTCCATATCTACAATCTAAGGTCCTCGATACATCATCTCCTTAGTTATCCACAAAATGGGGATAATATTCACAACCACCCATGTCAATGGAAAACATATGAGATTTCAGGTGGTAATGTCCAATTTGAAGATTTACATTTTCACAACACCCACCACATTTCATGGAACCACCATTGGCTATCATGATTTGGAAATTATTGACAACACAAATATAGAAATTGGTTTCCTGGGCAATGCGACGCTGAATAAAATTGTGGGTGCTACCACTATCAACAAGGATGATGACCTTCCTATGCTTAATATACCTAATGAGCTTGAGGGTTTGTGGAGCAGAGAAGCCAGTGAGGGCATGGAAGGAAATGAGTGGGTCAACTTCAGGTGGGTCAGTGGGCTCTTCAACAAGGGGAACTGTCACGTATTCTTCAGGAACATCTTCGAAAATGGCCATAAATTCTTTTTTTTCCTTACACTTGTGCCCCAAAAAATATTTTTCATCAAAATTATAGCAAAGACCCTTCAGTTGGTGTTCAACCATTTCATCCCTAATTAATTTTTGGACCTTGAGGGGAGTGGCAGGGGGTTTAGGATTAGTGGGTCGAGGGCGAGGAACAAAACAAAGTTTTTTTTCTTGGGAAAAAACAACTTATTGGGCCTCTTTGGCACGTTTAGTAGCTTCCAACCAAGTCTGAGGACGGGAAATGAGAACCTGGGATCAAATTTCATCCTTTAAGCCATTGATAAAGCATTCATGGAAGAACACATCTAACATGCCCTCAATTCAAAAGGCCAAATTGATCCAGGTGGATATCGGTGGCCACCCACCTTCTCCAACTGGCCCAAAACATGTTTCTGGCAATTTTGGTAATTTACTATTTTTAGCAGTTTTAACTTCCGGGGCCATTTTGAGGCCCTAAACGATGTTTTTTGGGGAAAACGGTGGAGCAACATGGATCGTAGATCAATGTTG
>JASDQU010684438.1:45317-60719 GCA_032191745.1 Picea mariana
GTAAAAAGGCCTTCAGAGCCTCATTGTAACCATCTTCTTGCGAATGTGCGCTGCCGTCACATCTCTTCTCAGAGATAAGCCGCCACCATTCCAACAAGCTTGTTTCCGCTGCATTTTTACAGTTCCAGCTTATTTCGTTATTTAATAGAAAACCAGTTTTACTGTATCTCTGTTATTTTCGTGTTAAGCACCTATTAATAATCTGTATTCATTTCGTTCTGCTCATAAAATCCGGATCACAAATGCTCAAAATCAATGATAAAGTCTTCCACTGTGCCTGACTATTTCAACTTGGTGAAATGACCGAGATAGTGGGTATAAGTGTCAAAGCGGTCATAGAGCTATAAAACAAACTAGGTCCATGCAATATACCCCTGACATGATTTTTTACGCCATTTCCACCATTTCCATTATTTAGGATCTATATAGAGGAAATCATAGCGAAGTTTTTCCAACTCATGAGTAATACCATGTAGATAAAAATAATGCTCAATTTGAGTGATCCAACCTGTGGGATCAAAGACATCAAATTTATTAACCTCAACGCGAGGAAGAAGAGGGTTATGATGAAAGGAGTTGGATCAAAAATGCAGAGAATGAGAGGACTCAACAACATATGGTTGGTTCGAGGAGGAAGGACCCGAAGTGCGGTTCAACAAATGGTTGACAACAGACTGGAGGGTGTTAAATTGGTTCATGAATTTGGCATCCATGGTGTCAAATTGGTGCTGTAATTGGGTCTCGAATTGGGCAAGGTGGGAATTGGTAGAGCCAATCTCAGATGTCACTTGTTGGATGGATTCCTTGGCTTAATTGATGGAATCTTACATGTCTTGGGTGTGAGTGGTGGCCATTTGGAGAGGGTGAGTGCAGATAAGGGAAAATGGGTGGGTGGGACCACAAAAAATGACTTATAAGTGATAGGTACCAC
Source organism: Picea mariana (assembly GCA_032191745.1). NCBI lineage: Eukaryota > Viridiplantae > Streptophyta > Pinopsida > Pinales > Pinaceae > Picea > Picea mariana. The sequence continues at coordinate 46,249 of JASDQU010684438.1, forward strand.
GACGATCAGGGTAAGAAGGGGACTATAATGGGATAGGTGGAAAAATAGGGAAGTTGGGAAGGGGCTGAGTCCACTGAAAAAGAAGAAGGTACGACTGCGATTCGAAAGAAAAGGGGAATCCAATGTGATAGGTTCCAAATAACTGCTGGCGGGACCACTATACTCTTTTTTTTTACTCCTACGAAGTTATACTCTGAGTTGAAGAATACTGCAACATTGAAATGCCCAAATTATTAATAGGAAGAAATATGTAGTAATTTTGAAACCATAATGCAGGAGGCACAATTGTGCAACAATAGGTCTTGTCTGTTCTGTTTCTGTTTCCTTCCCAAGGGTTAGGGTATGCAGGGTGTCTAGAAACAAGGGTTTTCCATGTGCTATAGCTCTCCGATATATGTGCTGGGTCCAACAATAGTACTCGACCCAATATCTTACTGCACCAACTAAGGAGGCTAGACCGTTCCATTATCCGTACTATCTGACTACCTAGGTACTCGAGAGTATCTTCCCGAGTGTTATTCTTGGTGGAACTATAACAGTTAAGCAACCAATGGGTTTATCTATAGAGAGCTTCATGAGATCTAGGTTGATCCGTATACATGTGATTTCTGATGCGTTACCTCTCGAAGGGGTACCAAAAGGGGTTACAAGGGTGGCCAACATATGTGCACTTGAGTAACACTTGTATTTCCTACATGTATTACTCTTCGACCGTGAGTTTATGCATGTAACAACAGATCTCTATAGCTTTAAGACACCAGAATACATCTCTACCCTGAAAAAAATTAACCAACAATTTTCTGTCGAGGATAGTGATCTGATACTACTTGTAAGGTACCAAGTCCATTATATTAGTAGAAAAGAGAAATAATGCAGAGAATAACACTGAGATAACAACAAAATATAGAAATACTACAGAGATAACAATGAAACAACAAATTATATGGAACCACAACACCATAATTATACCTTTATTGATAGGAAACAAGGTTCACTTGCCTCTTCGAGGGGGAAACCTCTAGTAGAGTAGAGCTCTATTACACTAATTCTTCAAGAAAAAACTTCTCATACCCTCTACTCCTATTTATACTAAATCTATATACCCAAAAGAACAATCTAGAGGAAGATCCTTCTAGAAGTGGAAGCTTCTACTAGGTCTTCTTACATTTGATTTATTCCTCCTTATTGCTAGGACTTATTAATATTGACCTTTATTACATGGAAATATATTATTCTACCCACTTGAGGGGTTAGGTGGGTTAGGTCCCTAACATTATCCCTCTCCCACAATTATCAAATACCTAACCAATTGTGTCTTTAATATGCAAGCAATATTATAGTGAAATTGCATATGTTTCAAAAGTTTAAGTCTGGATCATCAAATATGGAGTGGAAGCATTGGGATCGTTGGATCTTGCTCGACAGGAGGGTAATGAGAGATCGAGATAAATTGTCAATTGTTGATCACATTCAGATCAACGATCTCCATTTCTCGTTGATTGATCAAAGGCATTGAGTTAACATCGTCGGATCCCGACATGAGAGAAGGATCTACGGTGGAGAACCTTTTCACATTGTGAAGTTTCTAGAGCTTTAATTATAAATCCGAATGCGAATTAATCCTCAGCGTTGATCAATTGAGGTACATGTCACTCACATGTTGTTTCACATTCTTTTGAGTACATTGTAAAATATTTTTTTGAATTCGCGAAAGGCAGCCACAGTCACAACTTTAGGTCGTATGGTGTAAAGGGTTGTTTATTAGATGACTTGGCACAGAGAGCCTATTAACACCCTTCGAGTAAGCATGTAGGTCATATGTTAAGGGGATTATCCCTTAGAGTCTTACCTATTGAAAAATCAATGCCTTTTTTAATCATACCAGGGTTCTAGCCCTTGATCCCATTGAAGTCTTGAGATAGAGAACCACTGAAATAACGAACCGAGAGCCTGTTGTTACCAATTTTCAAACAATAAAGAACAAGACTGCACATTGATCCAATTAGGCTATCATATTCATATACAATTGGAATGTGGTTTATTTGGTGTCATTTGCAAACTGTTTAAACCCTAGCTAATTAAGTAGGTCATCATTTGGTACTTTTATGAGATGTCAGCTTGGGATACACATTGATATACATTGGTATGGTGCATGGCCCTCCTCCATACTTGGCATTCAATCTTGTTTTTGATTGTTTTTTATAGCACTTATTGGAAAATGGAAATGTGACATGGAAAGGGTTTGGTAGCATGCTGATTTGGGTTAACGTGAGGCTGCCCATGCATTCAATTCGCAAGGACGTGGGCATTAATCCACCACCTTACATATACTACCCTCATTTTTTATGTTTGGCATATCATTTTTTATGGTTCTTTATAGAAAGTTAAATTCCAAACTTGGTAAGAAAGCTCGACCGTGGTATCTTTATAACTACTTGCAACTATTTTTGACAAGGATTTAAAGTGCTTGGTTACATGCATGCAAAATGCCAACTCATTTAACCACCAAATATATAATTTCTTTGCAATTGTAGTTTATGGTGGCTCTGTTTGAACTGTTTTCAAGTATGTTTGTCTCCCTTGCTCCCTCCCTCTGTTAAATATTTTGAAACAAATCTCTATAGCATTCATTTACTCACTTTCCATCTTTTCGTTGCAAAATTATCAATTTGGCTTATGTTAGAAATAACCTAGTTGAGTTATTTGAAAAAGAAACCCGGGTTTGAGTTGTCTTGTTGTTATCTGGGTTTTCCAAAAATATAATCTAATAAATGGCATTCTGGTTGAATATTTAATCTTTTAACAGTTGTTGTTGACTGGAGATGAGTAATTAACGGAATTTTTGTGGGTTCATTGTATATATTTCATAGGTTTAAAACCCATTAAGCCCAAGGATTTACTAGTCGATCCTTTATTGATATGCATTAGATATTTTTTTTAAAGCTTTGTCAACTCCGAGTTTGAAGCTGCATACAATTGTTTTTTTAGGCTAGAGGCCAGGTTGGAAACCTTGACCTGATAGTCTCATAACAAAATCCTTTTTCACTGAAGTTTTGAATGCTTGGTTATAGAAGGATATTTCACTGATTAAAATCTTGAGTTATGTAGATACGTTTTTTTTTTAATGTTCAAGATGAACTCACATATCCTTTGCACTCTACCATTTGATTTTATGCATGCGTTTAATCTTGTCAACTCTGAATGAAAAGTTGCATATGCTTATATTTGGTCTTCATTTTTTCCAAGTCTAAGGTCAGATTTGAAACCTAGACTTAATAACTTTAATATGAATGTGATGTTGCTTGAGTTTTGAACCCATGATGGTATGCTACATTCCTTGATTGGTTTCAAAGGTATATAGTGTTGATGATTGGTTTGACTTCTATTTGTTGGGTTGGAAATCTATGTTTTTATAAAATATTTCATACGAAGTCACGTTATTGGATTAATGGTTCAATTATGATGTTGGGTTTGAAAGTTTCGATACTGTCGTACATGATTTCAAATTAGAGGAAACTTTTTTTGTCTGATGAGTTGGTTTTGATACTATGACTTTTAAAAGATTGGTTATATGACGATGGATTCAAACTGATTTAAGATGCATAAAACTTGAACTATGGGTTCTGTTATGGAACAATTTACATATATGTTACTCATCACAAGTCTCTTATATGATCAAAGCCTTTTGAAAGAGTTAATATATGAGTAAAGCTTGATGTGCAAACACATTGTGTTGACTATAAAAATATTAATACAAAGGTTGTTAGTTGGAAATTACTCACAGACTTTGATTAATTATAGTCAAGGATATGAAATAGAAGAAATACTTTCACTTGTTTTTGTTTATATATACAGGACCAAACCCCCTCATTTTATCACTTTCCAGGAATTATTCCACGAAGTCTCAAACCATATATCATTTGATGTCATGTCTTTTATTCCTATTATATAAATAGAAAATGATTTTAAAAAGAAGAGCTTTGCTGGCAATTTGGCATATATAGTTTATTTGATGGTTACTTGGCATGAGTTTGAAAATATAGTGAACATAAATTTGTGAGTGAAGTACAAATTGGAAGTAAATGAGTTTCAAGCAAAATTAATGAATTGGGAACATTATCAAACATCCCTATCATTCATTTCACTTTTAATAAATTACAAGTCCTTTTATCTATCCCATATTCATTGAATTTCTTTTTTCATTTCATTTCCTATGTTCAAAAATTCATTAAAGAGATAGTAGTGATGAACAATTTAAGGATATATAAAGAATATGTGATGGCAATTTGCATATACGTTTCAAATCTTGGTTGGAAGAAAGCATAAATATTGTGAAAAAGATTATGTGAAAACTAATTGTTACACCGATAGGCGTCCCCCCTATTGAAATAGATGATTTAATTAACCTTTTAATTAAAAATTCCAATCTTATGGCCAACAATTAAAGATGCTGGTATATGGACTATGAACACATATAATCCACTCCTATCATTTGATTTCAGTTTAGTACATTTTAAACCCATTAATCTCTCTCAGTTTCATTATTTGTACCATTTTCTAAGTAATTATTAGTTTGTGGAGACATAAGTGATGTATAGCTTGGAAAAGGATGTATATATGCAGATGTATTGCATAATTCTTCTTTGACTATACCCCTTTTCCCTCAATTTCCCTTAATTGTTTGCATGATTGATTGCTGGTTAACTCAGAGCCATCATTAAATTATATATTATGCAAGATAATATTTGATGTTTTACTATCTGTAAGTTGTATATACTAACTAAGTCTTTATGATCATATATATAAGTTTCTTCAGCAGAGGCAACTATAATAGAGGAAACTGTTGATACTGAGAGGGGGGTGAATCAATATCAAGTACAATTTAAAACCTTTTTCAACTTATACTTAAACCATTCAAATATATCCAATGAGAAATGAACAATAGTATAAGAGTTACACCAATACACCACAATACACCATACACAATATATGAGAAATAATAAATAGTTATTGTTCAAGGGAAGTAATGAATTCCAAAGGTAGCTACAACTTCCAAATGTAAAGGGAGGGATAAACCTCCAAGAGGAAGATACAATCCTCCAATATCAAGAGAGGATTTAACTCTCTGTCCTTTCCCCTTCCTTCCACCCAAAAATAAGTTATAGAGAGAATGGTAGACTTTGTTCAATTCTGGTTTATTCAAGAGACCGAACTTGTACAGAATTCCCCGAGCTCCATATTTAAAATAAGATTCTGAAACTTGCACACAAGAAACTACAGTCCTTACTATTTCCAATACAAATTGTCCCATTTCATTTGGATTCTCTATGAAGAAATTATGACTGTTTTACCCAGGACACCTGTTTATTGACTAGCTTCAGGACTGCTCAAAAACCCTATCTTCCACAAAGTGTATCTCCATAATTATAGAGAATCAAGAGATGAAAATTTTACCACAGGTACCTTGATATGTCTTCTCAATACCATAGTAATTTCACCATCTGAATCATTCTAGAAAAAAAGTTATAGAGAAAATGGTAAGATGACCTGAAAATAACATACCTTAGAACATATCACCAAAAGACTTCATCCTCCCTTGAAATCCGGTCTTCTTTACTTCTGATTTCCTCTGAAATTCGAGTTGTGTATCAATTGAATGTACAATGATATTTATTTATACCATTTATGTCACTAAATTTTAACATTAGGGCCGACCTGACACTTTCTTATTTTGTAATTATGTTCTTTAATTATCTCCAGGGCCTACATGTACTTCCTTCTTCAATTCACTTTGTCATCTTCAAAAATTCATTTATTTTCAACCATGAGGATCCACGTGATGTGACACATACCACCAGAAACAACATGATGTATACTATCCATTCATGGGTTTTGTATCTGCATGTGCATTTTCCTTCATGTCCAAATACCTTCATCAATCTTGCGGTCCAAAACCCATGACTAGGGTTGACATCAATGACAACAACCAATCTTCCAACAATCTCCCCCTTTGTCATTGATGGCAACACTCATGCTCCCCCTATCATCATTATCCCAATTTCTCTCCCCCTTTGACATCAATGGCAAAGGGTAGGGATTCTCCCCCTGATTTTAATGGAAAAGGTAACTCTCTTCTTTGGGGCTGCTCCCCCTGAACATGTGGCACTCATTAATACTTCATCCTTATTTTTGGTCTTTGGGACTTTTTCTTCCTTGGAATCCTTTTCAGTGGCTTTTATCTTCTCTCTCTTCTTCATGTCTAGGATGTATATGTTATTTGGTCTTCTTGTTGTAGTTGCAAACAATTTTCCTGAGTTATTTTCTCTGATTTTACATTTTCGGGAGTCAAACGTAAGAGTGTATCCTTGATCACATATTTTGCTGTCACTGAGGAGATTATGCTTCAAATATTCAACCAATAGGACTTTTCCTGCTTTTAATTTTTCACTTCCAAGCTTTACAATTCCTTTTCCAAGTATTTTAGTAGATGAGTCATCTCCAAATGTAACATTTCCACCCTTTTTCTTCAAGCTGACAAATTTTCTTTGATCTCCGGTCATATGAGATGAGCACCCACTGTCTATGAACCATTCATCTTCTTCTTTGCATTCTTTAGCGACCAATGTTATTTGATAGTTTTCATTTTGTGGAATTTCTTTCCTTTTCCATGTTGTAGTTGGTATATAGACATTTGGCATATGCTTATATTCCTTCATCTCTTTGCAATCTCATGCTTTATGACCAAGATTATTGCACTTGTAACACATAATATTTTGATCCATTAATGGGTCAAATGGATTATAATTTCTGTTGATAGGTCTACAATCATTTCCATATCTTCTATTTTCACCATTCATGTAGCTTGCATAGTTATTCCTTTCATCGATTCTACAATTGATTGTCTTGTGTCCAAAATTTCCACAAGTATAACAATGTATAAGAAAGAAATTTTGATACCTGGGAGTAAGTGATCTTCTTTGTGGTGTGGTCCATCTGGGTTCATGATCTATTCTTCTGTAGTTTCCTTCATAATGATTTCTTTCATACCTGATGAGAAGGATCTTCTTGATGTCTCATTCCTTCTGAATTCTAGTCTTCTATCTTGTTGTTCAACTTGTTCTGGAGTGTTGGTTTCATCATTTTCATCTTCCTTCTCTTGTTTTGTTGTCTTAAAAATGTCATTGTATCCTAGTCCTGTCTTGTCATTTGGAGATCTTTGATTGCTAAGGATCTCGTCTAATTTTTCAGTTCTTTTTTCGAACTTCTTCAACTTTTCTGTTGTCAATAGTAGCTCCCCTTTTATGTGATCCAATTCTTCTTTCAATTTCTCATAATATTCTAATTGTTCCTTCAATCTATTAATGGTATTTTCAAGCTTTTAATTCTCTTCTTCACAACTACTGAATTCACTTTTTAGTATTATGTTTCTGTTTCTAAGTTTGCTATTTTCAGTTTCAACATGCTTCAACTTTTCAACATTCTCATCTTCTTGTTCACTCTCTGCATTGTCATTGTATCCCCAAAAGAAATCATGGTTGGTTTCTTCGTCTGAATCTTCTTCAAAAATGATTTCTTCTTCTTTAGAATTCTTGTGATCATCATCTCGAGTTTCTTGGGTTATGAAGAGGACTTATCCTCCATCATTTTCTTCTTCATCACTCTCATCCGAGGAGATATCATCATCCTTGGAGTAGAATCTCTTTTTATTGTTGAGACTTCTCTTTTTATAGTAGCAGTTTTCAACAATATGTCCTATTCTACCATAGTTAAAGCATTTGAGAGGAGACTTACCTTTGTATCTTCCACTTCCCTTCTGAAACCTTCTTAGAAAATTTGCTATTTCTTCATCAAGATCGTTATCCTTGTATTTTGTCCTTTTTTATGGATTTAAAGGTTGCTTCATTGTTTGGCTGGTCACTTTCTGTACCTGTTCTCATTTCATATGCTATAAGAGACCCATGTAATTCATCCATTGTCATTTTGGTCAAGTCCCTAGTTTCTTCAATGGCTGAGACCTTAGCATCATACTTCAAGAGAAGTGATCTCAACACTTTTTGTACAACCAACGATTCATCGATCTCTTCACCTAATCCTATGATAGCATTAACAACTTCATCAACTCTAAGAACATAGGTTGCAATATCTTCCTTTTCATTCATCTTCAAAATTTCAAATTCTGCTCTATGTCGTTGAAGCTTGACCTGCTTAACTTTTGTATCACATTCGTAGATACTCTTGAGTTTGTCCCATACCTCTTTAGCAGTGTTGCAAACCATCACTTTGGTAGCAATGGTTGGTGCCAATGCTGCTAGAATAACATGTCTGGTTTTTGAATTACAACTCATAAGCTTCTTCTCATTTGGATCAGTTGGAGCATTATTTGGGATTACATAGCCATTTACAACTGAGTACCAAATGTCTACTCCCAAAGCCGTTAGGTAAGTTTTCACTCTATCACTTCAGTATGCATAATTTATTCCATCAAATTTTTGAATCCCATTTGAAATGTGCTCATGGTCATCCATCTTTTCTCAAGATTTTCCTTCTAGTGGTTAAACTGTTCTGAAGGCAACCTGCTCTGATACCAACTGTTGATATTGCAAGGGGGGTGAATCAGTATCAAGTAAAATTTAAAACCTTTTTCAACTTATACTTAAACCATTCAACTATATCCAATGAGAAATGAAAAATAGTATAAGAGTTACACCAATACACCACAATACACCATGCACAATATATGAGAAATAATAAATAGTTATTGTTCAAGGGAAGTAATGACTTCCAAAGGTAGCTACAGCTTCCAAATGTAAAGGGAGGGATAAAAATACAAGAGGAAGATACAATCCTCCAATATCAAGAGAGGATTTAACTCTCCATCCTTTCCCCTTCCTTCCACCCAAAAATAAGTTATAGAGAGAATGGTAGATTTTGTTCAATTCTGGTTTATTCAGGAGACCTAACTTGTACAGAATGCCCCGCCCTCCATATTTAACATCAGATTCTGAAAATCACACAAAAGAGACTACATTGTGTTCTATTTCCAATGAAATTTGTCCCACTTCATTTGGATTCTCTATGAAGAAGTCATGACTGTTGTACCCGGAACACCTGTTTATTGACTAGCTTCAGGACTGGTCAAAAACCCTATCTTCCACAGAGTGTATCTCCATAATTATAGTGAATAAAGAGATTGAACTTTTACCACATGTACCTTGATATGTCTTCTCAATAAAATAGCAATTTCACCATCTGAATCGTTCTAGAAAAAAAGTTATAGCGAAAATGGTAAGATGACCTAAAAATAACATACCTTAGAACACATCACCAAAAGACTTCATCGTCCCTTGAAATCCAGTCTTCTTTACTTCTGATTTCCTCTAAAATTAGACTTGTGTATCAAATGAATGTATAATTATATTTATTTATACCATTTATGTCACTTCATTTTAACATTAGGGCTGACCTGACACTTTCTTATTTTGTAATTATGTTCTTTAATTATCTTCAGGGCCTACATGTGCTTCCTTCTTCAATTCACTTTGTCATATTCAAAAATTCATTTTTCTTCAACCATGAGGATCCACGTGACGTGACACATACAACTAGAAACAACATGATGTATACTATCCATCCATGGGTGTTGTATCTACATGTGCATTGTCCTTCATGTCCAAATACCTTCATCAATCTCGTGGTCCAAAACCCATGAATAGGGTTGACATCATTGTCAACAACCAATCTTCCAACATAAACAAATATAAAAAGAGAAATAAAGGATAAATTGGAACACAAGACAAAATGTTGGTTTTCAAAGAGGTAGAAACAAAAGAATAATATTTTCTATTCATTTTGTTGTTGATTTCGAAGAGTTCAACCAACTCCTAGAAACTAGTTTTCTAAACCTAGCTGGCCAAGGACATTTTTAGCCTCCTCCATCACCTATCAGACCTTCTTTTCAACCCCATCCCAACATTGTTGGTATTCATGTAGAACCTCATGTGTCTATGCAACCTGAGCCTCAAGTCAATGATGGTTGGAACCCTATGAATCCCAATTCTCCCCCTCGTTTCAACAACTGGCCCATTGTTTCATTACTATTATCCCCACCACTTCATCCTGAGCAACCATTCTAGAAAATTTCTTCAATGGCTTCACAAGTGCACTCTACTCATATACCCAAGAGGTTTAAGGCCTTAAATCTAAATCCTGAACCAAGCAAAGGAAAGCGGTCTGCAATCTCAATCAGTTTTGATTCCTCAGAGGCTTCAACTCATTCTATCAATTCTCACTCCCTTTTCCCAAAAAATGATAATGAAATAAGAAAGATCACCTTTGGTGATATGCATCCTGAAGTGTCTATAGATGAAGATAGAAAACCTGGCAAGGAAAATTTACAAATGCACATGGTGGTTTCATTAGAAGGACGTGAGTAGAGGAGGACAACCTCCCATAAAAATATAATTTTTGAATTTTATGATGGTACTTTTATTTCATTTTGACTCTTGAACATATTCACACTTATATTTTGGGACAACATACAAATTGTTTTATTTTTGACATATTTATGATATTTTGGGAGGCACAAGTGTATTTATGGCATATCTATTTTTGGGTTGTTAGATGTATATATATTCTATGATAATGATATGGAATGGTATATATATTAAAATTATGGAGAAACAAGGGAATATTGAAAATTAAACAAATAAGAGATGCGTAGGGCATCCCCACCTATTAATTATTATTTATTATTATCCTTTATTATTTTTTAGTAAAGTTGTCCTACTTAATTACAAATTATTTATCCTTCTAACTAAAAGGTTGTTAAACTACTCAAACTACCTCATTGAAGAATAAAAGGAGAAGGGAAGGAAGGACAAGTGGGAGAGAAAAAAGGGGGACAATTATGATAAAGGTTTGCTCTTGCTCTGAAGTGAGATTTCATTCTTTTTCCATTCATTTCTAAATTACATGAGAGTTTAATCCTCTTGTTGAAAACATGGTTATACTGAAGGTGACAAGAATAAGGACTAAGAAGCATAGATATTTGACATGCTTAAAAAGGACATTCATTTGTCTCGATAGTCTATTAATTCTAATTTCATTTATGAAGTAGTTTTCAATGTTGATTAGTATTATTTTGCAGAGTTAAGACAATGATTCATTTGTGGCTTGGTTGATCTAGCATTTTTCTAGTCTTGGTATTTTATTTTAAGAAATCAATTGTCTTTGCGTGATGTAAAATTCCACTACAGACTTCTAAGTCTAACTTTGGTCCTTACCCTCACAGGGTTTTGTAAAGAAATATTTTTTTGTAATTTGGAATTGAAATCAATAAAATCATCTACTGATTTTGGTCTCACTTTTGGATCATATTATAAGATGGGATTTCAAATTTTATTTCTTTAAATTGTCTACTATAATCTGTTTATAATTATATTCAAGTACTTTTTCTATTTTCTTTTATTGAAGCAATTAATTATAAAATAACATCAGGTCCAAGTACTTATTGCTTCGTGGCTGATTGAAAATTTTGACTAGGCTATAAACACAAGTTGATAATCCCGCCTATCTTACCTTAGCTTTATGAGATTCAAAAATGTTGGTATAAGAAATTCCCATTCCTTTTCATCAACATAGAGGTCTACAAATTGGTAAACAAAATGGCTTACCTATGATAAAATTGGATTGGGAGAGGATCTGGCAGAAGCTTCAAAATCACATATAGATGCCCTGAAATATAACAATGTCAAATTAGAGGAAGATGAAGACCAACTATTATGTTCTCTCAACCCTTTCGAGACTTATGCTCCTAAACTGGGATACATATATCTTTCTGAGGAAGGTTTTGTGGTGGAGAATAATATAGAAGTTAAGGTGTCCCTCCAAGAATAAATTCTTCAAGTGGTTAGCTTTAAACAACAAGGTTCCTACTTGGGAGGTTTTATAGATGATTTTTTTTTTTTTTGTTGGCCGAGGATGGTGTAATTTATACCAACAAGTAGAGGAAGTTATTGATCACTTACTTCTAACTTGCTCCTTTTTTAAAGAAGTCTAGAAAGAAGTTGGAAGCATGAAGGGGATAAGACATGCATGGTGAGGATGAAACATTAAAGTATCCTTAAGGTCTTGGTATACAAACAATCATACAAAGAGGATGAGAGGTTTGCGACTGAATATAGTGTGGGGAATTTGGATCACTATAAACTTGAAGCTTTTTGAAGGACATGAGACACTACCCCTAAAATGTGAAATTTAGTCTCTTAATATCCTAAATGATTATCCTAGGGTAGAGGAACAAAAAAAAAGAAAAAGTTATCAATATGGATATTCCTTGGGCATACTTTGATGGTGCCTCTCATGGAAATTCCTTGGGCATACGTTGGTGGCGCCTCTCAAGGAAATCGTCGAGTAGAAGGCCTAGGAGGAATCTTGTATATTTCCTCAAATCAAAACATAACTTTCAAATCTAGTATTGGGCAAGAAGAAAACAATTATTGTGAACTTATGTCTCTCAAACCAGCCCTCCAGTTGGCTCAAGAATATGGTGTTACACAACTTCAAATTTTGGGGGATTGTTGATTGGTTATGCAATGGATTTGAAAGGAAGCATCACTCAATAATTTTAATTTAGAACCACTTTTTGATGATATACAATAATAGACGATGACCTTCTCACACATTTCTCTATCGCGTATATATAGGGACAGGAACAAGATAGCGAATGACCTCTCAAAAGAGGCATTGGGGCTAGAGTGTGGCACCTAGAACATCTCCATGTTTTAGGATGGGCACACAATTTATTTCCCCCCATGCACCATGGATATAATTTCCATTTTTTTTTTTATAGTGGACAAATTACAGATCTACTTATTGAAGAATGTAGTTTTGTATATTTTTGTCTTTTTAAGTCATGGAACAACCATATTTTTTTGAAAATGCAGCTCAGAGACTCGTGATAGTGGACAATTTTTAAAACTTGATATTGAAAGATGTAATTAATGACCTCTTAAGTCAAGAAACAACTATCTTTTTTTATATAGCTCACTAATGTTTAAGGTAGATATGCAGAGATATTGCTCCATTTGGTTACATAGTCTTTATTTTTGAATGCCTTGAGGCATACAATAATAAATTTTGTTTTTATATAAACAAAATTAAAGTTTTTTTCCTTTAGAAAAAAAAAGTAAAATATAGGCAATTAAATTTATATGAAATAAAATTACACCATGTACATTCATAATCTAAAACAAAATTAAAAAATATATGTTAATCCAAAATTAAACAATATATTTCACCAAATGAAATGAAATATAGTAATGTTTTACAAATATAGACAATGCTATTATAATGAATATCGATGGTTACAAATAAAGTTTCAAATTCAATAATTATTCACTTACAAGTACAATATTATGAGAGAGGCTAATTTCAATTTTAAAGTAGAGAACAAGCTTAGCCAAGAAGGTTTTAGATCTATATTTAAAATTTCAATAAAGTTAAGTAAACGCTTTTAATAAATCTTGATGTGTAATAGATATTTATATTAATAGATTGATTATTGTGATTGATGTACGCTATGGTTCATTTAATCAAACACAAATCGAGCTTTATTTGCAAGCAAACATAGATATTTATGATATGGGAAGGAACATGGATAATATATTAGAATCACAACTTACGGGTCCTATACCATTGTAGTTGTAATGATAATAAACCAAGTTATTTTGGAGTTGCAATGCTCAATTCCATTGTGGCGTTTTCACCTTTTGTGTTGCAATAGTTGTCTTTAGCTATTTTATTTCATGTCATAATGTTTTTTTTAATATTGTATTGGTATTTTTTCCCTTGCTCAATGATTCAAGGCCAAATGCAAGACATTCTCAACCTTTGGAAATTTCCATATTGTTTAAAAATGAAGTTTAGAACAAAAAAAAAAGACCAAATTAGATTAACATGGAGATCAACACCTAATGCCTTTCCAATAAAATCAATAACAACTAACCATAAAACAAGATAAGCAAAGTCATTTCAAAACTTATTATATGAGAAGACAACACAAAGAAATATGCCAATACTTGAGATATTAATACCTCTTTAATAAAACAGAATGAAATTAAAAAAATGTTCACATATAACCTAGAGCATCAAATTTAGAATGCACAGATCTATCTCAACTACATATGTATTTTCCATCCAAAGGGATCTCAAAGAAACCCAATACAAATTTATTGGGTTTTAAATATCTAGCATGAATAATGGTACCCAAGGTAAACTCTAGACTCTTCAAGGCACAAGGTGAGGCCAAAAACTCATGAATATATCATATATAGCTCATAAACAACCAAAAAAGTGGGATTTGAACTTGGCTACAAAGGGTAACAACTTTTCTCCTCACAACCACACATTTGATGACGACAACGACGACGATGATATATATATATATATATATATATATATATATATATATA
>JASDQU010684439.1:0-13004 GCA_032191745.1 Picea mariana
TTTTTCCTGCATATGGTTTTTCATGTATTTATGTTTCATGAATGAATGTTGTAGATGTATGTTAGATTTTCATTTGCAGGGATAGATAGAAATTGTCTATCTGTTAAGTTGTGATATCCGTCTAGGTTCTTTGGGCTGTGCAAGGAGTGCACAATAGAACACGAGAAGTTCTCAGGCCAGCAAAAGGAGTGCACTTATGAACTCTGAGGAGTTAGAAAGAATGTGCTAGGAGGGAACACCAGGAGGATTCACAAACTCAAAGGAAGCCGCAGAGTTACTGAAAACTCTAAAGGAGGAACTGTGAAAAGGGAGGCACAAAGAAGAAACAAAGATACTGAAGGTTCTGAAAAGCTCTACCAAGAGGGCATTGAGCATGTGCATAGAGTGCACAGGAAGGACTCTATTTTGAGTTCAGAGAGAAGAAGTGTCGAGGAGAGACACTTGCAGAGTTGTTGAACACTCTRTAAGCTTTGYAAGGTGKGCATCGAGAAGAAGAAYGCCAGGAGGGCGTGAGGCATTTMTTTCCAAGAAACGACCTCAAATCTAAGTTATTCRAAATCTCARGAGSACCAGGAGTGTGCAAGAGTGGACTTGTTCTAAGTCCATAGGCTCAGAAGAGAAAGCASAAGAAGAACTCRCATATAGAAAAYCTTTARAGGTTTCKGAGTTGACAAATCTCAGGAGGGGAAGCGTTTCTATAACGTAGACGAGACCTAAAGGAACGAGGCTCGCAAGAGAAAGAGTTGAAGTTTGAGACCTTCGAGACTTAGAAAATCTTCTAAGTCAAAGAGCCAAGAAAGCTCAGGAGGAGAGCGCACAAGGAAGACAGATTTGAATCGTCATATCTAGCACAATACCAAACAATCGTTAGATCAGGTGAAGGTGCACAGAATTTAACCTCTGGAAGGTTGCACAGGAGAGCAGCTGAAACAGATGGTGGAGACACTGCGTGGAAGAAGTGTTGAAGTTGTGAGAATCGTTGGATCTTGCAGAGAAGCGAGGAGATTAAGGATGAGTGTCTTCCAACACTCTAAGGCATTGAATTTCACTATTTAAGATTTTGGGGTTTGGAGCGGCAAGGGATTTTGGGATCGTTGCATCGCGAACTCTCGGTTCGCAAAATCCTAAAATATCGTGCTCCAATTTTGCTATTTCAGAGTTTGAGGTTTCGAGTGGCAAGGGATTGTGGAGTCACTACATCGCGAACTCCTTGTTTGTGAAATTGTGCCAGTCGTTGGATCTGGAGCGCGGTGGCCTAAGAGTCTTTGGATCAAGGATACATGCACAGGGTTGAGTCCCTGGGAGGTGCATAGGAAAAAGGATCTGGACCATCAGATCTAGCACCAATGACCAATAACCGTCGGATCCAGAAGGAGGTGCGAGGGGTTTAATCCTTGTAACAGTAGAGCGAAGAGGACTCGTCAAGTCTTGAAAGCATCGAGGTCATACATTTTGGAATATAGGTGTCAAAGATCCAAGCCCTTTTCGGTGTTTCGGACACTGGGAGTTCAAGGAGAAGGAATCGTGAGACAAGAAGTCCTAGCTCAGTAAATTTCAAAGCATTAGGACCGTTCATCAAGGGGACATGTGGTGAGTGGTCAAGGTTCAGGGAAAACCCCGAAAGGTTCTCTCAAGGGGTAGTATTTTGGCATTTCATGACCCAAGAGGTTGAAGGACCAAGAACCGTCTACAGCTGGAATCATGAAATCTTGGATCCCTAAATCTTGAAAAGTGCACCATGGTCTCATGTAGATTTCGTCCTTCCAGGGTCTGAGAGTTTGAAGGAGCTAAAATCTTCTACAGCCGGAATCGCGAAATCGCGAAATGCGAAAACTCGAAAGCATTCGGAGGCTAAGGGAGGACCCAGAGTCATTAATCCCTTTCAATGTTTCAGTGACCAAGAGTTGGAGGGACAAGAAGCCTGGGAGAGCTCGCATGCAAGAGTTCTGAAACCCATCAATGCGAAAGGTGTGTTGGTTCAAAACAGAGAAGAGCACTGAAAGCTAAGCGCATTCATAAGTTTTCTCAAGGCTTATGCCAAAGGATAGGAGCCCGAAGAGCTATTTCAGCTCAGAAGAAGAACAATCCAGAGACTGGGAGGTCGCAGAACCCTGTTGAGGTAGGGGGTCTGCATCAAACTTACCAATCTATTGATGATGGTGTTCTTTTTATGGGAAATGACTTTCCTTGTAAAATTGTTGGGGTTGGTATATCCATATTAACATGCATGATGGTTATGTAATAAACTTAACATATGTAAGGCATGTACCTGAAATTAGAAATAACTTGATATCTTTTAGAGTTCTAGATTCTCCTGGTTACAAGTGTACAACTCAAGGTGGAATACTGAAGGTATCCAAAGGCATCATAGTAGTCATGAAGGCAAACAGGATTGAGAACCTTTATCAACTTGAAGGAATAACATAAATAAATCAAGTAGTGGTAGAATTTGAAGGTGGAAGTGACTCTCTTCATTTATGGCATCAATTTTTGGCTCATATTAGCGATAAAGGGCTTAAAGTACTGGTTGATCATAACTCACTTCAAAGTTTAAAATTTTTGAATTTGAATTTATGCATGTATTTGTTTTTTGAAAACAATGTAGACAAAACTTTAAAATAAGAAGACGTATAAGAAAAGGTATCCTTGATTACATTCATTCATATGTTTGGATACCATCCCCTTGTTTATTTTTCAATATATATGATATTGTGTCTATATATATATTATTTAATATGCAAAAGGATCACAACTGAAATATAGATATCCACAAAAATAGAAGATATATCTTGAGGGAAACCCTCAAGGGGGAGAAAACCATGAAAACTTTCCTTAGTTTATATTCCTCCAACATGTATAGTATCATACAATTCTTTTTCATGAAATTAAGACCAAAGAGACCCAGACACAAACCAAGAATAGCCTCCTAGATAAGTGTGTACTACTCTCTTGTAATTATATTCGATGAGTGATCAAAATGACTCGATATAACCTCTATTTATACTCTAAAAGACCTAAAATACATAACTTATCAATAAACCCTTTCACGATTACACTTAGGAATAACTAATACAATTACACTTAGTAATAACTTCTGAAATTACATAAAATATCAACACTTCCTATTAACTTGGAAGGTATTTTATCTGGCACAAACTCTAACATTGTCACCATCCACATGAGCTCATGACCATTGAATGTCAAACACACGAATCTATAAATCACAGGAAATCCACAGTGACTTCACAACATGCATCTAGGGCTGGTGGGTAGCTCTCCAACAACTACAACATGTCATCATGAGACCTTCTAGTTTCCCATGGAAAACTTGGATATCTTATGCATGACATCTAGTACCATGCAATAACATATGTACCTCATCTCTTCAACATGCATCCAAGGTTGGTGGGTAGCTCTCCAAGCTACAACATGTCATCATTACATACACTACCGTGCGATAACATATGCAGCCATCACTCCCTATGAAGAGGGACTACATCAAGCTTGTCCCTGAAGTGTTGGAACTTCATCCTTGACAACGACATTGTCATCACATCTGCAACCTGATGATAGGTAGCTGCATATTGGAGCCTCACTTCTCCCTTACGCACAATATCCATGATATATTGATACATGATTTCAATATGCTTCGTTCTATCGTGAAACACCAGGTTCTCTGAAAAATTATACAACTATGGTGGTCGCAAAAGATATAGGTCGGCTGTAATGAACCTCAAATTCACCAATAATTTTTATTTTTTTTGACCGTCTTTATGACATAAATCAATTTTGTTTAACTTTAGAATTTAAGATAAGGTAAGATAAATTTCTATCCATAATTGATTTATTACACCAGTCTAGTTTACTTCGAACAGAAAAGCTTATGTGGATAAATTCTTCCATAATTCTATCACTTTCCTTAATTTTCAAACAACTCCAACATACTTATATGTATATAAGCAGTATCTAAACTTAGGTCTCATTCTTACACACTAGTAGCTTACACATCAAGCATCATTATTTCGAAGGATCCCATATTTGTCTCTATGGTTTATGCCATTAAACAATATTCTAATTATGAAAATTTTGAATACTTAAAGGTGTATGACCTTATGGCAAGCAGAACTCTTAGAAAAAAATCTTCTTAATTAGTTTGATACTTTCATATACAATAATTTATGTACTTGTCATTCCCTGTACACAGTGACCTATAATATGATCTATTATTTCTATTCCACCTCTATCCCGAATGAAGATCCTCCATCGTTTCTACTAGTCCATTCATTATAGTAAAAAAAAATGCCTACTATGTTCCTACAGTTTTGTGAAAAAAAAACAGAGGTCAATTGAGTTTCGACGATTACAAAATGTCGAATACAAAAGAAACAAAATACCACTCTATTTTCCAAATCGTGAAATGTGGAAAGACTGTGGGCCCAGCACTTTGASGTCTCGGGGTTTGGGATTTCGCGATCTCAAATGCCAAACACCAACACACAACAACTCCAGAATTGCGAAAAAGTGAAAGGAAAGTGGGACCAACACTTCGGGGTTTTGGGGTTCGGGATTTTGTGAATTCAAATGTCAAACGCCAACATATAGAAACTCCCAAATTGTGAAAAGTGAAAGGAAAGTGGGACCAACACTTCAGGGTTTCGGGGTTCGGGATTTCACGAATTCAAATGTCAAACGCCAACATATAGCAACTTCTGAATTGCGAAAAGTAAAAGGAAAGTGGGACCAACACTTCGGGGTTTCAGGGTTTGGGATTTTTGGGTTTACAAACACATGACACACAAACAAAATGAAACAAGAAAAGCCGAAATGCGAAATTCTATTAGGGTGTGGGCCCAAAATTTTTTGGTTTCGGGGTTTACTAGCTCCTGATGCAAAAACATTGCACAACATCAATGCCAAATTGCGAAAACACGAAAAGGTATGGGGCCCAGCCAATATCGGGTTTTAGTGTTTGGTAATGCTTGATGCATGAACAACACACAACGGTAATCGCCGAATCAAAAAATTTGATCAGGTTGTGGGGGCACTTCAGGTTTCGGCATTTGCAAGAACTCTACGCAACTTGAACCAATAAACTCCAAGATGCCGAAAAATGAAAACATGAACAAAGTTTACAAACTCAGTAAAAAAAAAAGACAAAGAGTGACAAATTCAATTCAAAAATTGTTCCGGATCTTCTTATGGTTTTTGCAAATTTCTAAATTCATTACAGACTTTGACTATGGAAAGGGTAGACTGCTCATTAAATAAAACAAGGGAAGCATAAAATCTTTTGTTAGGCATCAATTCACATGATTGTTATAGCATCTGATAAACAAAAGGGGTTTTCTAGATTTCCTTAACTTTTTGATGTAGATGGATTACTTCCAGTTTGCATTTTATTTTCCAATATGTATATAATTTACGAGTGCCCAGGTGATCCATAAGGTTCTTTCTATTTTGTATTCCTCTTCAATTATTAAATATAAAAAAAAACAAAAACAGGAAGTAACTTTTAAGATGCATGATTGTTTGGAATTAGCGATAAATTTAAATGTTTCCTTTCGACACAAAATGACTCAACTCCGATTGCTCAAATTTAGATCTATTTAATACTTCAGTTTAAAAAATAAACCCATATCTATGCGTATTTCTCTTCTTCAAGCATTCAGAGTATCCTAGAATTCTGAATCAACATAACATGGTTGTTCCATTTGTCCTCCTGTAATCAACATAAAATATTATGTTTCCATACAAGTGTCATATTCAAATAGTTAGTTGGGTCAGGTTGGGTCTCTCCCCAACAGTCAAATTAATTAATTACAATTACGAAATTCGAAATTTGAAATTGTCATAAATGGCAGAAATTTTCCAATCTCAAGTTTACTAAAAATGGAAATAAATTTCCAACAATTTTAAATTTCAAAAATATTTTATTTTGGGGGATATCACCCCTTCAGTAAAACATTGTCCTCAGTGTTCATTCCCTTCTTGGAACAGTTTTGGATGAGATTTCCACAAATCTCCCTCCAACTCGCAAGTGGCCTCCTCAGGACTAGAGTTCTTCCATTGCACCTTTACCTGAGTGACGGTTCTATTTCACCTAGAACTCGCCTTCAGGTTCCACCTGTACCAAACTCCAATCAATCATATGCGTAGGGTCATGAATATAATTTTTCAACAAAGAAACATGAAATACATTATGAATTCTTAGATTAGCTGGAAGTGCAAGTTGGTATGCTACGGGTCCAATTCGAGCTAGTATCTCGAAGGGCCCACAAAACTTGGGTTCCATCTTGGCATAGTTCCCTAACTTCAACAAGATTTTTCGGTCTTTGAACTTCAAGTAAACATGGTCTCCCACTTGAAATTCCAAGTGTCTTCTTTTCTGATCCGCATAGCTCTTTTGTCTGTCCTGTGCTTCTTTCAAGTTCTATTGTACCTTTCTTACCATGTTCTCCATTTCTTGGAGCATCTCTGGTCCAACCATGAGTATGTCAGCTAGGTTATCCCAACTAATTGGAGTTGTACACTTTCTTCCATACAATATTTCAAAAGGGCTCAATTCAGTCGAAGTTTGGTACCCATTGTTATATGCAAATTCTACCAAGTCTAGGTAGTCTTCCCACTTGCTTGGTTTTGTTCTTATGTACATACGAAGCATATCCTCTATGATTTGGTTTTTCCTTTCGGTCTATCCATCCATTTTTGGATGATATCTTGTACTGAAATTTAAGTTAGTGTTTATCCCTGCAAACAATTCCTTCCAAAAAGCGGATATAAATTTTACGTCTCTCTCTGAAATCACCATTTTAGGAATACCATGCAGTCTAAAAATTTCTTTTATGAATATTTCAACAATGTTTATATCTTTAAAAGTAGACTTTACAGGAATGAAGTGTCCATACTTACTGAGTTTATTAATTACAACCATGATAGAATCATTATGTTTCAGAGTCTTAGGCAAACCTGTTATAAAGTCCAATGATATAGTCTCCCATTTCCATTATGGTACTAGTAATGGATTTAAAAGGCCGGCTAGATGTTGGTGCTTGGCCTTAACCTACTGACAATCTTGGCAACTAGCCAAGTATTCTGCTATTTCACCCTTCATACTAGGCCAAAAAAATAGTTTGCTAAGTGTTGTTATTGTTTTCTGGTAACCTGGATGGCCACAATACGGTTTCTTATGAACTTCGTCCAAAATTGTTGATTTCAATTCGGCTAAATCTCGTATATAACATTTGTTTTTGAATCATAATATTCCTTTCTTGTCGATGCTTAGATCTAGTTTGTTAGAGTTAGCAGTATTATTTTGTAGTTTTGACATTATCTTAGTGTAATTTCCATCGTTGATACCTTCCGTCCTTATTCTTTCTTCCAGATCAGTTTCTGCCTTGCTGATGTTTATCTCAGATAACCCATGAACTCTTCTTCTTAAAGCATCTGCTAATTTATTTTCCTTACCCTTGATATGTCTGACCTTGAATTCGAATTCTCTCAAGAAGGCTAGCCACCTTGCTTGTCTTGCATTAAGATCTGGTTGGTTAAGAAGATATTTCACCCCGCTATTATCCGTCAATAGTAGGAATTTTCTTCCCATTTTATAGTGTCGCCACATTTTAAGGCATGTATTACTGCTACCAATTCTAAGTCATGAGTGACATAATTTCTCTCGTGTTCTTTTAATTTTCAGGACTCGTAACAAATCACATGCCCTTCCTGAGTTAGGAAACCACCTAGTCCCTCTTTACTTGCATCAACACAAACTGTGGAGTCTTTATCTGGGTCTACTACCTTCAAAATGGGTGTCGATGTCAATAAATCTTTCAGTTTGTTAAAGTTGTCTTGACACTTTTGCGACCAGTTAAACTTGGTTCCTTTCTTTTGTACTGACATGATAGGGTAGGCTATCTTGGAAAACCCTTCTATAAAACTGTGGTAATATCCAATGATTCCCATGAATGAACATATATCTACTACATCCTTAGGTACCGGCCATTCCATAATGGCTTTTGTCTTTTCCTGGTCTACGGCAATGCCTTTTGCCAAAATTACATGTCCTAGATTTTGTATTTCTTTTTTATAAAAGTAACACTTGTCAAATTTGGCGTACAGTTTGTGTTTTCTCAACGTTTGCAGGACTATCCTTCAGTGTTCATCATGTTGTTCCTCCATTTTTTAATAGACCAAAATATCGTTGATAAATACTACCACGAACTTGTCTAAGTATTGACTGAAAATACTATTCATCAGGCACGTAAATGTGGTTGGTGCATTAGTGAGTCCGAAAGGTATGACTACAATCTCGTAATGTCCGTATCTTGTTCAAAAAGATGTTTTTTTCATGTCCTCATCCTTTATCCTAACTTGATGACAATCAGATCGTAAATCCAATTTTTAAAAGATCTTGGCCCCACCAACTTTATCGAACAGATCATTTATCCTAGGTAAGGGGTATTTCTTCTTAATGGTCATTTTGTTCAATTGTATATAATCGATACATAGTCTTAGAGTACCGTATTTCTTTTTCATAAAGAGTATTGGCGCTCCCTATGGCGAGACACTCGGTCTAATATACTCTTTGTCCAACAATTCCTATAATTGTATTTTCAATTCTATCAATTCTGGTAGATTCATTCAGTAGGGTTATTTTGAGATAGGGGTTGATCTGGGTATTAAGTCTATGCATAAATCTATTTCCCTTATAGGAGGTAATTCTGGTATCTCATCCACAAACATGTCTCTAAATTCACGTAGGACAACAAAGTCTTCTAACTTTGGCTTATCTTCATTTTCTAATAGATTCATTACTTGGATGGCATAAACCTGACATCCATTTCTAATACATTTCTTGAGTTACATCGATGGAACTTGTCTGAATGACACAAGTTTTGGTATGCCTTGAACTATTTGAACAGTGCCAAATTCATCTTTATAACTAAGTATCTTTGTATAATAGTCTAGTACTACTTTGCATTGTTCCAACCAATCAATCCTAATAATCATATCATAAGATCCTAGTGGTAGGATGTTCAGATTGGTCCTTATATTTTGACCATCTAAGATGAACTCATAGTCAGAAATAAAGTCAACTACTTTCCTTTTAGTACCTGTTGCTAGTTGTACAAGCCATGATTTTTTGTTCTTCAGTCTCTTAAGTTTATTCGACTCTACAACATCAGGAGTAATATAAATTAATGTATCTCCAAGTTCAATTAAAACATAAATTCGAGTCTCATTGATTTTCCCTTCGATTTCTACCACCGAGGACTAGTGGTCATTTTTTTGACCATCTATGGCTACATTTATCTGATGTAGGCTTCTACCCACATCTCCCACTGTCGAGGCTTCCTGCAAATTGTCAACAGCAGTTCTGTTTTCTGAAATTAAACTTGAACAGTTCCTCCTTATATGAGGCTATCCACATTCCCAACACTTTAATGGCTTGTGGGAGTTGTCCCCAAACTTCTTCGTTTCCAGGTTTATCGGTTTACTGCTACCTTGTGCACTTGAATGATTGGAGCGAAAAGCCTTCATCGGGAAACTTTTAGTTGCATTCTAATACGGAGCTGACTGGTATCCCTTCTTTTGTCAGTTCATTCAATATTGCTTCTTATCCTTCCAGGCCTTGGGAAACTCTACCCATTGTTTATACTGGTCATAGCACATTCATGCTTTCCTGAATACCTCACTCAAGGATTTGGGGTTATCAAACTCAATTCTGTCCCTGTGGGACTGTGGTAAACAACTTAAGAATCGCTAGATTTTTACCTTATCCTCTCGAATGTATGGTACAAACCTTAGTAGTTCCAGAAATTTATTTATAAGGTCCTCCATCGTCATCTGTCTGAGTCGTAAATAGTAAAATTCTTTTGTCTTCCTTTCATAATAGCTTTTATAAAGTTATTGTTTCTTAAAATACTTCTTAAAGTCAAATCATTCCAGCTATTTCTCCTTTAGGCCCTTGGCCAATTTCAGGTTCCACTACCAAATGTTGGCTTTCCCCTTCAGATTGAAGATGGCCATTCTAACCTTCATGTTGTTGGAATAGTTATAGATTTGGAAGTATTTTTTGATGTCCAACAACCATGCCTCATCTTCTCCTGTCCTAGATTCTCCATCAAAGGTAGCTGGTTTAATATTTTTAAATTCTCCTTCAAGGTGGTCTACTTATTTTCTTTTTATATCTGGTATAGTTTTGTCCTTAGCTGAAGGTGTTCCTTCAGACGAATTGTCTCCTTTATCTATTTCTGGTACAGAATTCTTGGAGTCCCTTTTGTTGACTTCTTCATCATGGTTATTGTTTTTTGGGCTTTTCTTGGTTGCTATACTACGCAGCAGGACTTCATTTATCTCTTGTTGTTCCTATTGTGCTTTCTTCAATTTTTCATTATCGACCTTGAAAACTTGTAGTTCAATAATAATATTCCTCATTGCTTCCAACACCTTCATGGGTGAGCTTCCATCATTGTTCTGTCTTGGATCTCCAGGAGGTCCTTGCTACGGATTTCCTTCCATCTTGATTTCTTCACTCTCCTATGTTTCCATAATTTACAAAAGAAGAAAGGGATTTCCATTTGTAACCATAAGATTTATTAGTTTTACATACGTCTGGATGTATACTAAGTAGCTAGTGTGGCCCTGTTCAGGCCCAGTGTTGTAGCTTTTGCTCTGATACCATATGTAGTGAACCTCAAATTCACCAATAATTTTTTTTTTTTTTTTACCATCTTTATGACATAAATCAATTTCGTTTAAGCTTTAGAATTTAAGACAAGGTAAGATACATTTATGTCCATAATGACTTTATTACACCAGTCTAGTTTACTTCGAACATAAAAGCTTATGTGGATAAATTCTTCCATAATTCTATCACTTTCCTTAATTTTCAAACTACTCCAGCATACTTATATGTATATAGGAAGTATATAAACTTAGGTCTCATTCTTACACACCAGTAGCTTACACATCAAGCATATTTAGCTCCAAGGATCCCATCTTGTTCTCTACGGTTTATGTCATTAAACAATATTCTAATTAGGAAAATTTCAAATACTTAAAGGTGTATGACCTCATGGAAAGGAAAAATTTTAGAAAAAAGTCATATTAATTAGTTTGATACTTTCATATACAATAATTTATGTACTTGTCATGCCCTGTACACAGTGACCTATAATATGATATGTTATTTCTATTCTACCTCTATCTTGGATGAAGATCCTCCATCGTTTCTACCAATCCATTCATTACAGCAAAAAAAATTCCTACTATGTTCCTACAGTTTTGTGAAAAAAAAATAGAGGTGAATTGAGTTTCGGCGATTACAAAATGTAGAATGAAAAATAAACAAAAGACCATGTTGTTTTCCAAATCGCAAAATGTGGAAAGACTGTGGGCCCAACACTTCAAGGTCTCAAGGTTCGAGATTTCGCGATCTCAAATCCCAAACACCAACACACAACAACTCCCAAATTGCGAAAAAGTTAAAGGAAAGTGGGACCAACACTTTGGGGTTTTGGGGTTCGGGATTTCATGAATTCAAATGTCAAACGCTGACATATAGAAACTCCTGAATTGTGAAAAGTGAAAGGAAAGTGGGACTAGCACTTCGGGGTTTCAGGGTTTGTGATTTCACAAATTCAAATGTCAAACGTCAACATATAGCAACTCCTGAATTGAGAAAAGTGAAAGGAAAGTGGGACAAACACTTTGGGGTTTTGCGGTTCAGGATTTCAAGGTTTACGAACATACGACGCACAAACAAAATGAAAGAGGAAAAGCTGAAATGAAAAATTCTATTAGGGTGTGGGCCCAAAATTTTTGGGTTTCGGGGTTTACTAACTATCGATGCAAAAACACTGCACAACGTCAACACCAAATCATGAAAACATGAAAAGGTATGGGGCCCATCCAATATCGTGTTTCGGATTTTGGTAATGCTTGATGCATCAACAACACACAACGGTAATCGTCGAATCATGAAATTCGATCAGGCTATGGGGACACTTCGGGTTTCGGCGTTTACAAAAAACCTACGCAACTTGAACCAATAAACTCTGAAATGCCAAAAAATGAAAACATGAATAGAGTTTACAAACTCAGTAAAAAAAAAAGATAGAGAGTGACAAATTCAATTCAAAAATTGTTCCGAATCTTCTTAAGGTTTTCACAAATTTCTAAATTCGTTATAGATTTTGACTATGGAAAGGGTAGACTTCTCTTTAAATAAATCAAGGGAAGCATAAAATCTTATGTTAGGCGTCAATTCCCATGATTGTTTTAGCATCTGATAAGCAAAAGTGGTTTTCTAGATTTCCTTAACTTTTTGATGTAGATGGATTACTTCTAGTTTGCATCTTATTTTCTAATTCATATATATGTGTATAATATATGAGTGCCCAGGTGATCCATAAGGTTCTTGCTATTTCGTATTACTCTTTAATTCTTAAATACAAAAAACAAAAAAACAGGGAGTCTCTTTTAATATGCATGATTGTTTGGAATTAGCGATACATTTAAATGTTTCCTTTCGGCACAAAATGACCCAACTCCGATTTACCAAATTTAGATCTCTTTATTAATTCAGTCTTAGAAATAAACCCATATCTATGCAGATTGTTCTTCTTCAGGCATTCAGAGTATCCTAGCATTCAGACTTCAAATTAAGCCTGTCTGATTGCTCAAATCGTACTTAGATAAATTTTCCTAGTATTCTAGATTTTCGGGAGGGACCACTCCAGAATTTAGACTGTGATTGTAAATTTAATACCATGATAGATATCATCTATTGAAAGAATTATTTCGATTTAGAACAAGTATATGCATAATATCAATTACACACAAAACATCCAAGGACAAAGTAAGGAAAATATTACATATTTGAACCAGCTTGCGGAAAAACAAAGGGAACAACCATGTGTTGTTGGGTATTTTACCCTACGGACTAATAAGCTAGGGTTCTAAGCCTATATGCAGATCATGACCCTTCAGATTTAAACCTTTAA
>JASDQU010684439.1:53449-68294 GCA_032191745.1 Picea mariana
GTCTGTACCAATTCCGTTCATGAAATATTTCGTAAACCATTCTGCCAGTAACTGATCAGGGAGTTCAAGTTTAATGAGACGTTGTCTCCTTCGCCACTCATGAATATGATCCGAAATATGAGTGCCTTTAGTTTGTTTGAAAGAAGTCAAGATCTCAGTCCCAGTATCGTAACGGATCAGTAAATGGTAATGTGTAAGAAAATCCATATCTAGGGTGTTGAAATCAGAAAAGAAACCTCGTGGCAATTCAATATACCACTTCCCAGCCGAACCGGTAAGGGTTCGTTGAAAAAGACGTAGACGAATGGAGTCATCCATCAGTGAGTTGGACGAACACCATAAATAAAAAGTCATGACATTATTATTTGGGTCCTCTCCCGCCTTGCCATCGAATTTTGGAATATCTGATGGAAGCTTAGTAGGAATAGCAGGCCATTGGGGAGAGTGACGAATAGGATCATTTAGAATCCTAGACAAATCCGGTAAATCCAAAGTAGCAAGAAAAGGTAACTGTCGGTTTACTTGCGGGTACTGATGGCTTTGGGGTGGAATCCCTGTCGGCAAACTAGTAGGACCGTAAGCAGTCTGTTCGTAGAGGGAAGACACTGGCTGATTCGGTGGTGGCCGGATAGTATAGTAGCCCCAAGGATTGTAACCTTCAGTTTGAGTAGGGACTTGAGGTTGAGTAGTTTGACCCGAACCCCAAATAGGATTAGTTATACCTGGATATGGTTGGCCTACAGTAGGGACAGTTTGTTGCCCCTTAGCATTTTGAGGAAAGTTTTGTAGAAGCTGATTCCAATACTGGGCCAAGTCAGGAGGTATGTTTTGTCCAAAAGGTGAGGTCGGTCCCCCTATCGTAGGTATAGTTCCACCCGGAAGTTGTGCGCCAACCGTAGGTTACGTAGTAACTGTGTTGTGTCCGGGAAAAGGAAAAGGAACCATACCACCCTGTCCACCAACAGGAATTTGCGAGTTTGGTGCAACAGTCAGAATAGTTCCACTAGGATTAGGATTGCCAAAAGGAAAAGGTGGGAGTGTCGGAATAAAACAAGGAACATCATACCCAGGAAAAGGAGGACCACCTAGAGAACCGGCTGGGGTTTGCGGAGGTGTTGGATTGGAATCATTCAACAAATCATTCAATGCATGGTAACTAGGAGGTTAATTTGGGTTAACCTCAGGCATTCGCTGGGTATTGATAGGAGCAAGAGTAGCTGCAGTAATTCCGGTTTGGACACTCGTAGTATTCACAAGATGAGCCATCTCGGGAGGGAGAACAAATTGATAAGTGGTGGCTACTAGTGTAGTTTCTGTCTCAGGAGATATTGGAGGGTTGATTTCGTAGACTGGAGGTGACTCAGTACCAAAAAGGACTCGTCGAAAATCACCCGACCAAAAAGGATCTTGGCCTACTACACCATGAGAAGGCCCAACGGTTGATTCAGAAGATGTAACAACAGCTTCTTCAGAAGAATTTAATCTCACAAAAGGTCGTTCACCACGACGAATGCGATAGTCCTCTCTAGTATTGGTAATTCGATAATCTTCTAGAGAATCAGTGTGT
Source organism: Picea mariana (assembly GCA_032191745.1). Classification (NCBI taxonomy): domain Eukaryota; kingdom Viridiplantae; phylum Streptophyta; class Pinopsida; order Pinales; family Pinaceae; genus Picea; species Picea mariana. Next base: position 55,017 of record JASDQU010684439.1, read on the forward strand.
TCTACCTGTGGAGGTGGTGTAGAAATCTCTTGGACTTCACTTGTGTCCACGTGTGGTGGAGTGACAACTGGGACTTCACTCTGATGAGGAGAGCCCTCAGGTGTACCCTCAGGTGTCGCTATAGGCAAGGGTTGAGAAACGTCCAGATGCTCTAGAGACAAACCCTGCATTCTACGTGAACGTTGTGGGGGAGCAATTGTAAACAAGTAACAAGATCTGCGAAGAAATTCCTATGGTCAACTTCGAGAAACAAACAACACGTGCTAGTAAAAAAAATCTAGGAAGCAATCACCAAGCAAACAATACCTTCTAATTTCAAGGCCACTAGTTGGTGATGAAATCCAACGTCGCAACAACGAGACGAGAAGGGGCGGGGCTAAGGTGGAAAAGTTACGCTGATGACCTTCTTAATGGACTTACACCCTGGTGCAAGCTCCCACACATAATCATGGGTATACCCTCCAAGGAGCCCGAGTGATTTTGATCAACGTCAATTCCAGGTACTGTGAAGACTTTCCCCTCCACAGTCACCTTGGGTAAGAACCTAGAGAGATAGGCCACTAAGGTCACCACCAACAATAGTAAATCCTGGGGGAACAGTCGTCAGTCCAATCCACACGCAAGGGAAGGGTATCTAGCCCGAAATCAACTCAAAAGGCTTCCACTCATCATTGTGGGTATACCTCCGAGTGATCCCCATAATACGTGCAATCTCTACACTAATGTCAACAAAGCAGGGTGAGTAACTCTGCCAACACCAATGCGACCTAGTGCTTGACCCTTGTGTTAGAAGGGCTTCCCAAGACAATATGCTACAAACGGAATTTAACACTCCCTAACTCAAGATGCTATTGTGTGTTTTGATCTTTTGGAGAGTGTATCTCTCTTCCTACTCCAAAGCACTAGCCCCGCTAAATGTTGGTGTAAAATATCCCTAGAAAAGAGTTACTAGATAAATTTTAAGATTACGCAATGTTTTTAAAAGATGTTGTTTACTCAAAGGTAACGAAAGTGAAACTAATGTTGTATGACTCTGACCCAAATAATGCAAGGATGATGATGAAATATAACACTTTTCATTCCATGAATCCTATTTATGGGAGAGAGAGAGAAAAATTTTCAAATCAACTCAATACTACAATGCAATGCTCAATTTCCTTTCAGATGTCAATGCAAACAATCATTTATCAAAGGACAATCTCTATGTGTCTTTTTCAAATACTTCAATAAACTCTAAAATTTGATTTTGCAATGTTTTGTAAAAGGCAAAAACAATGTTTTTTGAAAGAAAAGATTATTGTTCACTTTACAAAAAGAATTCTCACTATATCAATGAGAAAGCATAAAATCAAATCATAAAGAATCAATCAATAAAAACCCAATCAACTCTTTCAATGAAAGAAAAAACAAAAAGCAAACCAATGAGTCTTCTCAATGAAAATGAAAATGTTCTTTCAAACCAACAAGAAAATGAGAAAAACCAAACACTTAACTCTCAACCAATCACTGGTTCTCAGCCAATCAGACACACTCAACTCTAGAAGTCAGAGAGAATGAATTTGCCAATAAGAGCTAAGAAATGAAAGTCAAGCTACAAAAGGAAAGAAAAACCTTGAAACCCTAAAACTATTCAAGCATGCAAACTAAAGCAAGAGATATATAAATCAATGATCCAATAAGCCAATCAGAGGTGAATCAATTGATCTGAGCAGTCAAAACTCAATTTCAAAATTTTCAAAAATCTTGCTCGCAGGCAAGCAGTGTAACACAGTGCGAGAAGCTAAGATTCTCGCAGGCAACCTTGTAGCAAGGTGAGAGGTGTCCACACTGAACCCTATGTGCAGGGTGCGAACCTGATCAGTTCTCGCAGGCTGCAGTTAAACACAGTGCGAGAACTTCTGAACATGACACAAATTTTGAAGAATGGGGTAAAATTCAAACAGGCTTCTAAACATAGTAAGTCTATCAAGATATCTTGAAGACTCAGAGACTGACAAGACAGGAGAAAAAATGAAACTAGATCAAATGGCCACAGAAAAACTCAAAAGGCCACAAAGAAAATGGGAATGATCCCCAGTGGAGTCACCAATTTTGTTTCAGAATTAATCCGTAAGTGCGAACACAAACCGATCTCCCTAGATCCACCTGGATCTAGAACAAAACAGGACAGAATAATACACTTTCCCTAGATTTAGACTATTGAATGAACTAGGAAGCAAGAATTATGGACATACCTTATAAACACTTCCATTGGTCTCTATTGTCCAATTTCGCTCCGATGCTCTTGTGTCGTTCAGACCACAACAGAACAAACCAATCGAAGTGAAAACAATTCAATATATTCAATAGTTAATCTATACATATGATCAAGGAGTTATGTAATAAAGTGACATCATCTTTATGGGAAAGGGACATATTACTGTATTAAATTGATAGAAAGTAAGACTTACAACTGGAGCCTTGATGTTGCAAACCTCCTTTCGATGGCTCCTAGCTCTGACACACACACTTTCTCATGCATGAAGAAAATCAACCACTTTTGATGACCTTGCTGATGTCTCTAGCTGCTGTAGCATCAGTCCTTCATACAATCTTCCACTAATTCTCCAATCAATCTCTTGCTAGTTTGCTTCTAACCTGTTCCATGAGCATTCCCCTCAATATATAGGAGAGAATAGATTAGTTACTTAGATAGGAAATGATCGCAAGATATCAGGAAAGCCAGTACTTAGATAACCATTCGAATGCCAACTCATCCTTCTAGAAGATTCTCTTCTAGAAGGTTCAAGATTTTATCTTTTTCCTTCCTTTAGAATTGGTTCGCACCCTAGCAGTTAGGTACAGTGCGAACTTCTCGCACCCCAGATTAATGCAGCCTGCGAGAATCAGGCATTCTCGCAGGAAAATATATAGGTAGCCTGCGAACCTCCCTTAAAAACATGATTTCTGGAAAGAGACAAAGGTAACTTTTCTCAGGAAAGTGTTCTAGTGAAGAGCCTGATTTCTCCATCATCATTACATCATTATGATGACCAAAATTATGGATAACACCTACAGAGTTCAATCGACAAGGTTTGCGGGTCGCAGCTTGCGGGTATATACGAAAGATTTCAAAAGGTAGTCTGACATGAATTATCTACAACTATTATCCCACAAACTTTGTGTCTTGCATGTTGCAGAAAGATACATTATATGATCAACAGGTACTTCGGACACAAAACGCTTGCGAGGATTCTCCCGTAAGATTTCACTTTGTGGGTTGCATGAAAACATGCAACATTGTTAATAGGTAACCTCATGCAAAATTCCCACAAAAATTATGCTTGCTTTGCAAACTACTGGTGATATTCAAGTATGATGTCTATTTTCAACAAGAAACCTGCACTCAAAAGATTCCAGTGAATCTTGTCGTTATAGGTTTACATGGATAATGTAGATTGGTTCATGGGTGGTGAAATTGAAGATTGATTCATACCTAAAACAAAGGGGTGTACTTATAATGAGGGGATGTTAGTGTGAGGGTGGATCCCACAAGACTTGTTTATGGAATATGGAAAATTACTACCTATGTGTTACCCTAAAAAAATCTTATAAAAAATATATATCAAAACTAAAACCAGAATCAAGTAGGATTAATCCACAAAAATCCATATGGTTCAAGGGTAAAGAGGAGATCCATGGCATAGAATCATTCAAACCTTAGTTTACACTCCATATCTTGCACGGTCTAAGTGCCAATTGTTTGTATGGGGGCCACTAAATTTTCCACAAAAATCCATATGGTTCAAGGGTAAAATGGAGATCCATGGCATAGAATCATTCAAACCTTAGTTTACACTCCATATATTGCATGGTCTAAGTGGAAATTGTTTGTAGGGGTGGCACTAAATTTTCCCTAGGCGAGGAAAATTTCATGGGAGTTGTGGGTAGAATAGGGTCACAACATGAAGTTTTGTGAATCAACAGTTGAGATCACATTAGATCTTGACTTCAATGGTCCAAATTCATCCTCGATGTGGATGAAAATTTCTAGTAAAATCCAAGTCCACCGAAGTATTGGGTTGTTATATTATTTGCAATGAAAGTCTAGTTGAGGTGGATCGACTTACGGTCGAAGTCAAGGTGGATCAAAAATGTGTTGAGGGTTCAGGTAGATCAAAAAAAATTCAAAGGTTGAGGTTACTCGACCAGGTAAAGTTGAATTCAAAGGTCGAGGCAGTTCGACATGGTAAAGGAATCGACAACAAGTTGAAGAGGTCAACAAACAAGAGGTTGATAGGCATGCATGTGGTGACCGACTGAAGACCAAATGAAGGCCAAGTCGTAGTCGACTGGTAATCTGAATTGGATTTGAATGTAATAGAATTCCGATATTTGCGAGATTTTTAGCCAATGATCTGCATGGATCTGTAACCCTTTTTCAGTGCCAAGTGTTTATTATTTTTCTTATTTTAAAGCCTATGAGGCATTTTGTAAGTCCATAAGGGCTAATCAATGAATCGTAATATATCCAGTCTTTATAGAAATATTTAGATGTAGGTTATTGGTCTTGCAGATGTAAGCTGGATTGGCTATAATGTTGTTCTTGCACGTGCAAGAGGGTATGATTTTGATTGTGTCTTAGGTGTGGACCAAGGTTAGACATGTAACCTTTTATTCAGATTGAATAAGACAACAAGAGAGCAAAATGATGAAGGAATGTTGGTTTTCTCAGTTTGGGTCTCCAGGATAAAATCTTTGTGTACAATGTGATTGATTTATCAATTAAATTCTTGATTAAATTCTTCTTCTCTTCTTCTTGGTTTGGTGTGTAAGTGTATCTCATTTTTTGACAAGTGGTATTAGAATGAGGTTATTCTTTGATGTGTGTACTAGATCTTGATTTACCAATCTTTAATCTAAGAGATAAACCCTAGTTACAGTAAGAGTTGTAAGTCATAAATTGTATTAAAGACCATGGTAAAGAATGGCGAGCAGTTCAAGAATAGAGATAGAAAAATTCAATGTCTATAATTTTGAGCTTTGGAAGATTAAAATGGAATATCTTATTGAAGATAGAGAATAATTGAAAATGGTTTGTCCAAGTACCTAGTTGTCACACATGTCTATGGAAGAATGGGAGAAACTCGAAAGAAGAGAAATAAGTATGATTTGGCTTTGTCTTGCAGATTCAATACTTCTAAATGTCTCAGGTGAAGATTCGGCCAAAAAACTATGGGAGAAGTTTGGAAGCTTATACCAATAAAAATTTCTAGTAAATAAGTTGTTTCTTAGAAAGAAATTGTATCTTTTGAGAATGAGTGATGGAAGTTTGGTGAATGAGAATTTAAATGCATTTAATACCATTTTAATCCAATTATCATCTGTGGATATTAAAATCATTGAGGAGGAGAAATGTATAATCCTATTATGTTCTTTTCCAGAATCCTGGGATAGCTTAGTCGTGGCTATAGGGAGTAATACAACTACACTAGCACTAGAATATGTGGTTGCTTCTCTGCTATCAAAAGAAATCAGAAGAAAGAACATGGAAGGATCAACCAAATATAATTTAGTGGTGAGAGGTTGACCAATTTAAAGAGATACAGGAAAATTCTCTAGTAGAAAGTCTAAGTCGAAGGGTATATCTAAATCCATGGTTCAATCGATAAGAAGATGTTGGAAATGCAGTAAATTTGGAAATTACAAAAAGGACTATAAGTCGAGGGTGATGAAAGTTAGTACATGATCCAATGAGAAGCAGTCGACCGAGAGAAAGGTGACCTCAGATAAAGGAGGTGATGTGTCCCTGGAGTTTACCAGTACATAGTCAAATCAAGGTATTTGGCTGATCGATTTAGGATAATCCTATCATATGACACCACATAGAGAATGGTTCTGCGAGTATGAACGATATGACGGAGGTGATGTGTTCTTTGGGGATGACTCAATAAGAAAAATTGTCAGATGAGGAAGAGTTTGATTGACACTGTAGGTTGGGAGGAGAAGAACCCTTTGAGGTGTGCTACACATTCCAGTTTTGGCAAGAAACCTAATATGTGTCAATACGATGAGTGATGCTAGAGTGCACACTCTATTTCAGAAGGATTCATGCAAGATGTTCATAGGGGCGATGGTCTTAATGAAAGGAGTTTGGATTGGAACTCTATACAAAATGTTAGGGAATGTTGACTCGACTAGATGCAAAAACATCATTTCTCTTAAATTCAACTTGAATTCGACTCAACTCGACCCAACTCAGGATGAGTCAGTACAAAACGAATCGACAAGACATGATAAAATTGACCTGACCATGCTATGGCATTAGGGGATGGGACACATTGGAGAAAAAGAGATTTGATCTATGCACAACAAAGGTATGATTGAAGATTTTTATGAATGTGGTTTAGAAGTCAAATTTTGTTAATATTGCATATATGGAAAACAAAGTCAGGTGAGGTTGCCATCTGGAGCGATAGGGGAAAATGGGGTTCTAGATTTGGTACGTAGTGATGTGTTTGGCTCGATTACAGTGCCTTCAATTGGTTGATCCCTATATTATGTCTCCTTTATAGATTATTTTTCCAGGAAGACATGGATATATTTCTTGAGGAAGAAATCATAGGTTTTCGAGAAATTTAAAGAGTTTAAAGCTCTTGTAGAAAACCAAATAGATAAGAAGATTAAGGTGTTGAGAACTGACAAATGTTGTGAATTTCGTGGAAGAGAATTTGATCATTTTTGTAAGTAGTGTGGCAAATGATGCACACCCCTTCCCTCACCTAGGTTTCTTTCGACCTCCCCATCAAGGATTGTTCTAATCAGGAGATTAATTATCTCTCTGGGCTATGTTGAACCCCCTTTTAATGTTCACAGTTCCTAAATTTTCCTATGCAGGTCCATAAATTGAACCTGTGATCTCTACCTAATCCCCCTTCTCCTTTTAAACTTTTTTTTGGCCCCTATACCATTTCCTCAAGCTAACTCCTCATATGACCAAAGGCTATGACCAAGCACTAGTCAATAGGGTGCCATTTCAGTCCTTTGATAGTTTTCTCCAAGCCCTTTTCTTCTAAAATTCGAATTTGGCCTTCAACCCTTTTTTCTCAAGAGGCAATAGCATATGACTAAGGGATGTGACTGAGCGCCAATCCAAAAGGCACTAATTTAGGCTTCAACATTCGATAATTTCCAAACTCATCTAATACGCACAAATTTTGCAAAGTATCGATCTCCAAAAAGGAAAATCAGACGGATCTCCTCTCTCCATGGATCAATGGCTCAGATTATGGTTCTGGGATTTAGAATTTTCTTCACAACCCCCTTTCTACAAATATCTCGGATCGCTGAAACAACAATTTCACCAAGTCTCAGATCAACAGTCCATAAGCTCTTACCAAACGGGTGGTCTAGATCAATTCCCTTCGGGCTTCGACAATTTTCTTTGGTCATCAAACAAAACACAACTCTCAAAGCACTGATCGTCAAAATAGGTGGATTGTATGGCTCTAGTGCTCCCTAAATAAACAATTGATATTCCACCTCTTCCCTTTGGGCTTCGACAAATTTTCTTCCCTTCTGCATGACAACATAAAACTATCGAAGTGACTAAGTCCCCAAAATCTAGATATTGTGCCACGTGTCCTCTCGAAATGGACGCTTAGGATTAATTCTGACCTTTAGGCCTTTGCAACCTTCGCAACACTACTCTATTCCCTCTGAAGTATCGAACCTCCATACCTCCAAATCTACTACCATGTGTCCTCCTGTGATCAACAATCGAGCTATACTCCAGACTTTGGGACTACAAAGAGATTGACCTCCTCTTCCTGCTATTCTTTCAGAGTATTTACCCTCAGGACCTTCCAATTTGTCAACACATGTCCTCAACTTTCAAGGGCCCAGATGAACTGTGGGTCTTCGGGACTTCGGGCAATCCTAACTTCTCTAGTCCACTTTTTCTCCGGAGTTCCTTTCCTCCAGAGTGTTGTATCTATAAACAACTGTCCAACAAAATCAACAGTGGGAATCTACTCTGCAACTCAGTGCTCTGACGATTCTGCGTACTCCATCACTGTATGCTCCCAGAGCTTCAGTCAGCCAGACTCCAGGATCTGTTGCCACATGTTCCCAGTACCAACGACTAGGATCTGCTCCGACCTTTGAAAATCTTGCACACTCCATGCCTTGAATATTTTAGAGTGCTCACCTATCTGACTTCACAATATGTTGTCACATGGCTATCTATACCAAATGTCGATATTTACTCTGCCTTCTGTCACTTCAGGAGTTCTCGACTCAATTCAATGTAATCCTTCCGGAGTGTTGTATCTCCAAATGAAAAATATTCTGCCACGTGTCTTCAAAGATCAACATCTAGGATTCACTCCGGCCTTCGGGACTTCGGTGGTCCCGACTTCTCCATGCACCCAATCTTCTGAATACGTGAAGTCTGAAGGATTATCTGATTAAACCCTGCACAACTCCTCCTAATCCAACGACTGTCCACTCTCCAAAAAAATATCGATTGGATCTCAACCGTTGATTTCTCCACTTCGATAACTCGTCCTTAGGTTTGATCCACAACTTTGGTCGAACACATGAAACTTTAACAACTTGCAGGGTTAAACCTTAAGCTACTCACCTGGATCGATCGACAGTCGATCCTCACGCCTAGATCTAATGGACAAGATTTTTCCTCCTCCTTTGTGTGCTCCTTCTTCAACTGGACTATGATCTAATGGTCCATATTGACACTAACAACCCATATGATGGTTGTTTTATCTTCTCCTCTGTAGACTGTGCTTCCCTTTCAATAAAGGAATCTTCCATAAAATTCAAAGGATCGACCTTTTTGCATGCTAATCCACCTGATATTTTTCACTTCAAGGGACTTTTAGCCACGACACACTCTTGCACTTCTTATACACATCTGAACCTGAAAATTTTCTCCACTCGTTGTAGAGTCCTCATGCACAATGGCACTATCCCTCTTGATCTTTAGCTTGCTCAAATATCTAAGGGTCTTGGCCCTTTGTTCCGTCAAAGGAAATTCTTCTACCCTCCTGGCACTCTGTGCTCTTCCTCCTGAGCTTATGGATTTTTTAAATGGTCCTCAATGCATTCCTGGCACTAGTTTCTCTTTCAGTATTGGACACCAAGGACTCCAACCATGAACTCGTTGTGCTTGTCTCCCCTAAGAATTTCTCAACACTTGTCTAAGTGTTGGCCCAGTGCACTCCTTTCACAGGTATTATCCCAAGTCCTGAACTCTTCAGGCTCACTGGTGGACTCCTTTCACTGCTTGCAAAAATTTCCTCTAGAGTGTTCAATAACTTTGGTCTTCCTTCTCCTCCAACTATCTATCAGAGTGTTCGGTAACTCTAATAAATATCATTCTAGTTGTTAAACAACCCTGATAAGCATTCCCTGGAACCATTCCTTCTGAGCCTCATAATGGTTCTGGTGTGCCCACCTGGAATGCTCTTTATGAACTCTCAATAGAGTGCAATTTCACTCCTTGCACTGGCTTACTCGAGTTTCAATACTCTGGTGTGCACTCCTTGCACAAGCCTAAGAGCCCAGAATTACTCAGAAATCTACAGATAGGGAAATATATCTAAACCTGCAAATGTAGCCTACTTGCATACAACTACAACATACATAAATAAACATAGAAAAACATTCATAGAACAACCATTCATCACACATAAAACACATACACCTAATATGTAGGAAAAACTGCTTTTGTATTATATATGAATGCCTCTATACAAAGATGTTCTTACAAAGGATAGACTGCAACAAATTCTCAGCTCTTGCTCCCTTCTCTGGATCTCTCTACTTTCTCATCTACAACTCTTCATCATCCCGAATGAATTTTGAAAACAAAGATTTTTTTAAAAAGAGGGGCTCCTCGAGCCTTCCCTCCATCCACCTACTCACATTGAATTGAAATGAATTACATTCAATGGGCATCTAGTCCAAATATGATCTAGATCCCTCCCACTATAAACCCTTAAAGGTGACCCTATATATTACAATAACTTTCCTTGTACAAAAACATAGGCTCAATTTTCCTGAAGCCAGGTGGCTCGCTATTTTGGAGTTTCGTGGAGGGAAACCCCGAAGACACATTGCATCAGGATTCGTGATATTGCGAAGTCCAAAACGCCGATGAGGTGAAGGCGTTGAAAATTCAAACTCGCACGTGCGTCGGAGTTTCGGCATATCGGGATTCGGGGGTCGGTAAAACAAGTTGTTCGACATCGCGAACGGCGAAATCGCGATAGAGAAAATCCCGATAGGAAAAGGTCAGCGTTGACTATTGCCGGGTTTCGAGGATTAGAGAGTCTAAAACTCGACCTATGGATTCGCAAAAGTGTGAAGTTCAATCTCTCGATTATAAAGAGGGGGGTCCCACGAGGATTGTTGTGGGTGCAGATTTCCCGATAGGGAAATAGAAGAACCTTTTGAAGTTCTTCGGGCTAGTGATAAAAGGAAAGATCATGTCATCACGCCGACCTTCCGACCTGCGGGTTGTGAGGTAGTGGGCGTCGACATCAAGTTTGGTATCAGAGATTGATTCTTGTCTGTATATTTCAGGCAAGGGAGGCAAAGGAAGAAGACAGAGCACTGGAGACTCTGTGATGATTGTTTGCGGATAGGCAACAATCAAGAAAGTCAATCAATAGGACTATAGGAAGAAGCTGAAGCACTCAGGTTTGCAGGAGTGAGCAGCAGATTTGCAAGGAGGGCAGACAGAGACAACAACATGGCTACTGAAGGCCGAAGATACGCTGAAAGGAAGAGCCCAGAGCTTATGAGCACAGTCGAAAGGGGAAAAGAACTTGCTGACATCAGGGCAAGAATGGAAGAGCTTGAACTGCGGATGCAGCAGAATACCAAGTCAAGATGGGTATATGAATGGCCCATGAGGAAGATGAAAGTAAAATGGCCAGTCAAGGAGTTGATGGTCATACGACAGTGAAGGTTGTTAAAAGGATGGTTGAGGCATGCTGAAAACCTCGACGGACCTGAGGAGATGGTTCAGATATGTGAACTAGAGACTGGGAGAGATCTTGGTGAAGAGAACAAAATGGGATCAGTTGAAGGTCTCAAGAACTGCCAGGAGGGCAGAGAGGAAATTCCAAATTTCCAGGTGGGAAACGAGTTGAGATTGCTGCAAGATCTCACAGACTGTCATGAGGACAGCCAAGGAATTTCACATTTCCAGCTGGGCAATAAAATGAGGTCGCTGCGGGATCTCGAAGACTGCCAGGACGGTAGTAGAAGCATCCCATATTTCCATATGGGCAAGGATGAGCCGATGAGACTATCTGAGGGTCTCATGAACTCAGAAGTGAGTCAAAATCAACCGGAGGAGCTGATAGAGCAGGTGGGATCAAAGGTAGATTTATATCAGCAGATGCGGCTGACAGAGGATGAAGATTCATGTGGTTTACTAGGCCATGTGAATGAAGATGATGATAAGTTGAAAACTTTCACCATCCGAGAGGAAAATCTGAGGAGCCTTATGATGATTGGGGGAATCAAGATATTCCTACCACTTTCTAAAGAGGAGGTAGAAATATGTGTTGTATATGCAACAACAATAGAGGGACAGCTAGTTGAAACTGTCACAGAAGAATTGGAGCAGACTTTGGAAGCTGCCCAAGAAGACATGGGAGAAGATGAGCATTCTAAGGAATGGCTCAACATATTCAGCCACGGAGCTAAGGAAGTTGTAGCGCTGAAGCTGACAGTAGAAGAAGTAGAAGAGAATGATGAGCATTCCGAGGAATGGCTCAATATTTTCAGCCAGGAGACTGAAAAGACTGCGACCTGGGAGTTTGCAGAAGAACAAGAAGAAGAAGAAGATAACATTAGTTTGGCTGATCTATATGAGCAGATAGAAGCCCTGGAGAGAAGGGTGAAGGTGTAGAACATGCACATCCAACAAGTGAAGTTGGAAGTATATGAAGGAGGCATGGGAGATCACAGTGATCTACCCATGTGCTGAAAATTTTTGCAGTCGAGGAGACTGCATGAACAAGGCCAGCCATTGGAGCAGCTGGACGAAGTGATCGACATGATCAGAGAGCCAATGATCCGGTCAGCATAAAATGTCAGTGAGAAGAAGGTGAATAGAAGGAGAGAAGCAGCAACAACACAGAAGAAGCAGCAGCAGCAGCACCAGAATGGAGCAGATGAACAACTCCAGAGGACGATTTGGGATCCAGGAGGATTCCCACAGCTGAGATGGGATGCTCATGAGTAGGAGCTCATGATTTTGCACCTGAGGAGTATGATGTAGGAGAATCTCTCCACACCAGTCAGCCAGCCAGCCAGCCACATCAGCGCATGCATTCAAGGATGAAGAGAGGCGTAGCCTTGATCTTCAATTTTGAATTTGAATGTAATTAATGTTGTAGGCTATTGAGCCATGGAGCCATGCCTTTGTGCAGGCGTAGAGTAGATAGGCCTTTAATGTTTGTAAGGCTAAGATCTAGATCCAGATAGTGGACTAAACAGCCCATTCAATGTAATTGAATAGGGTAGGTAGATTGGAGGGAAGAGCTCTAAGAGCCCCCTAAGGTAAAGATCAGGGAGGATCTCGTTTTGGAAGAGCGAGAATAGAATAGAGTAGTGGAGAGTCTTCGAGTAGAGAGCGGAAGAGAGAAGGAGCCGAGACCTTGTTACAGGCTGTGCTCAGGAACACCTTGTAAAATACAGGCGTTTGCCATATTTAATATGAATAGCAGTTTTTCCTGCATCTTTCATGTGTTGAATGAATGTCTATGAGTGTTCCTTATATGATGTGAATGCATAACTGTAGATGCATGCTGTAGGTTTGCATTCGCACGAGTGTGTTTGATTTTCAGGGTTAGAAGTCTTTCAGGCTTCACACCAGGAGGGTGTGACAAAATGCTGTGGGTTCTGATAAGCCGTGTAAAGAAGGTGCATTTCTGAACTCTGCAGATTCAGACAAAGACATGCTGCGGGCACAAGAAGTGGAATCAACAACTTAGAAAGGACCTATGAGGTTACTGAACACCTTAGGAGGCAATACTGTGTAGGAGAGACAGAGTTGCAGAAAGAATCTCTGAGGAATTCTGTGAAGCTCTGCCAGGTGGGCATTGAGCCTGTGCAAGGAGTGCACAAAGGAAGAACTCTGTCGAAGAGTTGACTGAAGAAACAGAATCACTAAGGATTCTGAGAGCTGTGTGTAATGATCCCAAGCCAAATTCTTTCTTGGAATCACTAACTACTACTAATTTATTGAGTTATTAAGTGCAA
>JASDQU010684439.1:68394-113552 GCA_032191745.1 Picea mariana
AGTTATCTTTTACTCCTTTATCCTTTTCTTTTCTTAAGTCAACTTAAAAATATAACTTTTAACTTCTTGACTTTTCCCCCCTCAGTGTGAGACTATGACCTAGTGGGGGTGCCCAGGGCATTGAGTCTCCTCATCACCTCTCTAAGATGTGGGGGACATTACACTCTGCCAGGAGGGCATTGAGCAGGAGCATAAGGTGTACAGAAGAGTACAGAACTGTTGGGCATTCTATAAGAAGATACTCTGACGGGTGGGAATCAAGTAGATGCGCACATAGGCACCTGAGAACAGATCTCTTTGAGTTCTGTAGATTGGGGAAGAATCCAAGGTGAAGGACCTTTCACAGGGTTGTTGAACACCCTGAAAGTCTTAAAAAGAGGTTGCTTGAATGAAAGATAGCCAGGAGGGCACCCAAATTCTCCATTTGAGGGAGAAAGGAAAAAGGACAAGTTTCCTTGGAGGTCGAAGCTACAGGAAAACTCAAGATGGATAGCACTTTTGTGTGCACGTGAAGACTCTACAGAGGTGCAGAGGTCAAATAATCCCTTGGGGATTCAAGGATAAGCTCAGGAGGAGTAGTTCTTTCAGCACACAGAGAAATAGCTGCAAGGAACGCAGAGTTCGAAGAACTCTTTGGAGAGTTCAGAGTTCCCCAAGCTCAGGAGGAACAACATCGTGGAGAACACAGATGAGGCTTAGAGTCGGGAGCATGCAGGAGGAATCAGAAAAAGGTCAAGGCCTTTAAGTTTTGGTAAATCCTCCCAAGGATGGGAAGAAAGTGCGCAAGCGCAGAAGGGAGCACATCAGCTGTCAGATCGGCTGGAGGAGGAGATCTGGACCGTCGAATTTCCCACATCCAAGAGAGAGTAGGAGGAGCACACAAGAAGGACGGATCTAAACCGTCAAATCTAGAGAAAAGAACCCGACAACCTTCGGATCTGTAGAGAGTTGCATGGGGTTTTAAATCTTCGCAAACAGGAGAGGGAAAATCCCGAAGGAGTTGACAAAATTGGCATTTCACATATCGGGATATCGTAGATATCGAGGATAGGGAATCGATCATTCCTTAGTGAAAAGCCTAATTGGGGTCTGAACTGTCCATTCATTGGGACATGTGGTAGTGATCTAGAGTTTATCGACATTTCGCATGTCAGGACTCATAGTGATGAGCGCATAGACGTCGCAAGTGGAAAAGTCGCGAGAAGATCGAGACCGTCCATCTAGAGGTGGACAGGTGGCTCGCTATTTCGGAGTTTCGTGGAGGGAAACCCTGAAAACACATTGCATCAGGATTCCCAATATTGCGAAGTCTGAAACATCGATGAGGTGAAGGCGTTGAAAAGTCAAACTCGCGCGTGCGTCAGTGTTTCGGCATATCAGGATTCGGGGGTTGGTAAAACAAGTTGTTCGACATCGCGAAATCACGATAGGAAAAGGTCAGCGTTGACTATTGTCGAGTTTCGGGGATTCGAGAGTCTAACACTCGACCTACGGATTCGCGAAAGCACGAAGTCCGATCTCTCGATTATAAAGAGGGGGATCCCTCGAGGATTGTTGTGGGTGCATATTTCCCGATAGGGAAATAGAAGAACCTTTTGAATTTCTTCGGACCAGTGATAAAAGGAAAGATCTTGTGAGCACGCCGACCTTCTGACCTGCAGGTTGTGAGGTAGCGAGCGTCGACATCAAGTTTGGTATCAGAGCTTGATTCTTGTCTTTATATTTCAGGCAAGGGAGGCAAAGGAATAAGACAGAGTGCTAGAGACTCTATGATGATTGTTTGCGGATAGGCAATAATTGAGAAAGTCAGTCAATAGGACTATAGGAAGAGGCTGAAGCACTCAGGTTTGTAGGAGTGAGCAACAGATTTTCCAGGAGGGCAGATAGAGACAACAACATGGCTACTAAAGGTCGAAGATATGCTGAAAGAAAGAGCCCAGAGATGATGAGCACATATAAAAGGGGAAAATAACTTGCCGACATTAGGGAAAGAATAGAAGAGCTTGAACTGCAGATGCAACAGAATACCAAGTCAAGATGGGTATATGAATAGCCCATGAGGAAGCTGAAAGTAAAATGGCCAGTCAAGGAGTTGATGGCCATACGAGAGCGAAGGATGTTAAAAGGATGGTTGAGGCATACTGAAAACCTCGACGAACCTGAGGAGATGGTTCAAATATGTGAACCAGAGACTGGTAGAGATCTCGGTGAAGAGAACAAAATGGGATCAGTTGAAGGTCTCAAGAACTGCCAAGAGGGCAGAGGAAATTCCAAATTTCCAGGTGGGCAACGAGTTGAGATTGTTGTAGGATCTCACAGACTATCATGAGGACAGCCAAGGAATTTCACATTGCCAGCTGGGCAATGAAATGAGGTCGTTGCGGGATCTCGAAGACTGCAAGGAGGGTAGTAGAAGCATCCCATATTGCCATATGGGTAGGGATGAGCCGATGAGACTATCTAAGGGTCTCATGAACTCAGAAGTGATTCAGAATCAGCCAGAGGAGCTGACAAAGCAGGTGGGCTCAAAGGTAGATTTAGATCAGCAGATGCGGCTGACAGAGGATGAAGATTCATGTGGTTTACTAGGCCATGTGAATGAAGATGATGAAAAATTGAAAACTTTCACCATATGAGAGGACAATCTGAGGAGCCTTATGATGATTGGGGGAGTCGAGATATTCCTACCACTTGCCCAAGAGGAGGCAGAAATATGTGTTGTAGATGCAGCAACAACAGAGGGACAGCTAGCTGAAACTGTCACAGAAGAATTGGAGCAGACTTTGGAAGCTACCCAAGCAGACGTGGGAGAAGATGAGCATTCTGAGGAATGGCTCAACACATTCAGCCAGGGAGCTGAGGAAGCTGTAGCGCTAAAGTTGACAGCAGAAGAAGTAGAAGAGAATGGTGAGCATTCCGAGGAATGACTCAATATTTTCAGCCAGGAGACTGAAAAGACTGCAACCTGGGAGTTTATAGAAGAATAAGAAGAAGAAGCAGACAACATTAGTTTGGCTGATCTGTATGAGAAAATAGAAGCCCTAGAGAGAAGGGTGAAGGTGTAGAACATGCACATCCAACAGGTGAAGTTGGAAGTTGATGAAGGAGGCATGGGAGATCACAGTGATCTGCCCATGTGCTGAAAATTTTTGCAGCCAAGGAGACTGCATGAACAAGGCCAGCCATTGGAGCAGCTGGACTAAGTGATCGACATGATCAGAGAGCTGATGATCTGGTCAGCAGAAACTATCAGTGAGGAGAAGCT
This sequence comes from Picea mariana, assembly GCA_032191745.1. NCBI lineage: Eukaryota > Viridiplantae > Streptophyta > Pinopsida > Pinales > Pinaceae > Picea > Picea mariana. Next base: position 71,660 of record JASDQU010684439.1, read on the forward strand.
GAATAGAAGGAGAGAAGCAGCAACAACGCAGAAGAAGCAGCAGCAGCAGTACCAGAATGGAGCAGATGAACAGCTCCAGAGGATGATTTGGGATCCAGGAGGATTCCCATAGCTGAGATGGGACACTCATAAGAAGGAGCTCATGATTTTGCAGCTGAGGAGTATGATGCAGGAGCATCTCTCCACGCCAGTTATCCAACCAACCAGCCAGCCACGTTAGCGCATGCATTCAAGGATGAAGAGAGGCGTAGCCTTCATCTCCAATTTTGAATTTGAATGTAATTAATGTTGTAGGTTGTTGAGCCATGGAGCCATGCCTTTGTGCAGGCATAGAGTAGATAGGCCTTTAATGTTTGTAAGGCTGAGATCTAGATCGAGATAGTGGACTAGACAACCCATTCAATGTAATTGAATAGGGTAGGTAGATTGGAGGGAAGAGCTCTAAGAGCCCCCTCAGGTAAAAGGATCAGGGAGGATATCATTTTGGAATAGCGAGAATAGAATAGAGTAGTGGAGAGTCTGCGAGTAGAGAGAAGAAGAGAGAAGGAGCCGAGACCTTGTTACAGGCCGTGCTTAGGAACACCTTGTAAAATACAGGCGTTTTCCATATTTAATACGAATATCATGTTTTCCTGCATCTTTCATGTGTTGAATGAATGTATGTGAGTGTTCCTTATATGATGTGAATGTATAACTGTAGATGTATGCTGTAGGTTTGCATTCGCAAGAGTGTGTTTGATTTTCAGGGTTAGAAGTCTCTGAGGCTTCACACCAGGAGGGTGTGACAGAATGTTGTGGGTTCTGATAAGCCGTGCACAGAAGGTGCATTTCTGAACTCTGTGGATTCAGACAAAGACATTCTACGGGCACAAAAATTGGAATCAACAACTCAAAAAGGACCTATGAGGTTACTGAACACCTTAGGAGGCAACACTGTGTAGGAGAGACACAGTTGCAGATAGAAGCTCTTAGGAATTCTGCGAAGCTTTGCCAGGTGGGCATTGAGCCTATGCAAGGAGTGCACAAAGGAAGAACTCTGCCAAAGAGTTCACTGAAGAAACATAATCACTAAGGATTATGAGAGCTCTCCCAGGAGGGCATTGAGTGGAAGCATAAAGTGTACAGAAGAGTACATAATTGTTGGGTGTTCTGTAAGAAGATACTCTGACAGGTTCACATCAAGTAGATGCGCACATAGGCACCTGAGAACATAACTCTTTGAGTTCTGCAGATTGGGGAAGAATCCAAGGTGAAGGACCTTTCAAAGGGTTGTTGAACACCCTGAAAGTCTCAGCAAGAGGTTGCTTGAATGAAAGATAGCCAGGAGGGCACCCAAATTCTCCATTTGAGGGAAAAAGAAAAAAGGACAAGTTTCCTTGGAGGTCGAAGCTACAGGAAAACTCAAGACAGATAGCACTTTTGTGTGCGTGTGAAGACTCTGCAGAGGTGCAGAAGTCAAAGAATCCCTTGGGGATTCAAGGATAAGCTCAGGAGGAGTAGTACTTTCAGCACACGGAGAAATAGCTACAAGGAACGCAGAGGTCGAAGAACTCTTTGGAGAGTTCAGAGTTCCCCAAGCTCAAGAGGAACAACATCGTGGAGAACACAGATGAGGCTTATAGTCGGGAGCTCGCAGGAGGAACCAGACAAAGGTCGAGGCCTTTGAGTTTTGGTAAATCCTCCCAAGGCTGGGAAGAAAGTGCGCAAGCTTAGAAGGGAGCACATCAACCGTCAGATCGGCTAGAGAAGGAGATCTGGACGGTCGGATTTCCCATGTCCAAGAGAGAGTAGGAGGAGCGCACAAGAAGGACGGATCTAAACCGTCAGATCTAGAGCAAAGAACCCGACAACCTTCAGATCTGTAGAGAGTTGCACGGGGTTTTAAAGCTTTGAGAACAGGAGAGGGAAAATCCCGAAGGAGTTGGCAAAATCGGCATTTCATATATCGGGATATCGGAGATATCGAGGACAGGGAATCGATCATTCCTTAGTGAAAAACCCGATTGGGGTCTGAACCATCCATTCGTTGGGACATGTGGCAGCGATCTATAGTTTATCGGCATTTCGCATGTCGGGACTCATAGTGATGAGCGCATAGACGTCACGAGCGGCGAAGTCGCGAGAAGATCGAGACCTTCCATCTAGAGGTGGATAGGTGGCTCGCTATTTTGGAGTTTCGTGGAGGGAAACCCCGAAAACACATTGCATCAGGATTCGCGATATTGCGAAGTCCGAAACGCCGATGAGGTGAAGGCGTTGAAAAGTCAAACTCACGCGTGCGTCGAAGTTTTGGCATATCGGGATTCGGGGGTCGATAAAACAAGTTGTTCGACATCGCGAACGGCGAAATCGCGATAGAGAAAATCCCGATAGGAAAAGGTCAGCGTTGACTATTGTCGGGTTTTGGGGATTCAAGAGTCTAACACTCGACCTACGGATTCACGAAAGCGCGAAGTCCGATCTCCTGATTATAAAGAGGGGGATCCCACGAGGATTGTTGTGGGTGCAGATTTCTCGATAGGGAAATAAAAGAACCTTTTGAAGTTCTTTGGGCTAGTGATAAAAGGAAAGATCCTGTGAGCACGCCGACCTTCCGACCTGCGGGTTGTGAGGTAGCGGGCGTCGACATCATAACATCATATTTTGTGAGAATATCTTAGTTAAGATATCAACTACAAGCTATTGAAGAGATCATTTTAGAGAAGGAATTGGTAAACATAGTACTCATTGGTCTTCCCAAGACATGGGATGCATTTGCCGCAAGCATGAATACAAGGAAGGAGTATCCTACATTTGAATAACTTTGTACTTTTTGTGCTCAAGAAGAATCAAGGATCAATGCAAAATAGAAACCCCAAAAGAAGTATGATGATCAAGCCTTCACAACAAGATTCAATAATTTCAGGAATAAAAGGATGTTTGGTTCAAGGAGGAAACCAGATCAAGATAAAGACATTTCATAAGTACAATGCTTCAATTGTCGAAATTATGGCAACTACAAGAGTCATTGTCCTCAGCTAAAGAAAAATAAGGAGAAACACAAAGCATCAGTTGTCGAAGAAAAGGAACCTACAAAGAAGAACAATCAGGATGAAAGAGACTTATTCTTCTGAAGGTAACAATACTCTTCGTATTCCTTGTACACATCTTGTTTGCATCGTCTCTATACATATCTTGTAAATCTATCTCTTGGAAGATAATGCATTCCAAGAAGAACTATATCGATGGAAGAACAACAAGATAAGGATTGATATCATTGGATAATACATGAAAGAATGAAATACATCAAGCAAATCATGTGGAAACTATTGCAAGATAAGCCCAATAAATCATGAAGAGACTTAGAACAAGCATAGACAGAAAGAAGTCAGCAATCAAGAGGAAATTGGAGAAATACTTATGACGTTTTTGTAGAAGACAACAAGGTGGAAGCGTGGACTCTGTTAGACATAGAGCCAATTACATATTGTAGAAGACAATAAGGATGCAAACATAAGCGTGGGCTCTGTTAGACGGAGGGAGCCGATTATATGCACTCATACATGAAGAAAGGATTAGGAGGGAGCTAATCCTATGATCCATTGAAGATGATGAAGTATATATCCATGGTAGTAACCATGAAAGACAGTACATGTTCAGTTCAACCTCAGAAGAAGTCTTCTTCGAAGAGAAGCCTTAAAGTATCCCTGGTTTTCCATCCAGATCCGTGATCCTATGATAAAAGAAAGAAATGGAATATTTAGGGCATGGAATCTATAAGAAACTCCATGGACCCAGAATATAAAGAAAAACATGAGGAAGAACATGAATATTCCAAGAAAGAAAGGGAAGCCAGAACAACCAGTCATTTTATTTAGAATCACAAGATTACCAGCCTAATATGAACTCACTAAAAGTAATGAAGCAGAGGAACTGAAAGTCGTGATGAAGAACATTGTATGGAAGACTTATGAATGAAAGCATTGCAATATTCAGAGCTAGAGGTTCTCCCAAACGGAGGGAGAATACTATGATGATTGCTCGTTTCGATAAACCAGACATACCTCTACATGAGTCATTATATCATCTGCAACATCCATGATTTGGAGTTCTACATCAGATGAATGCAAAGAATGCTCTCTAGAGAAATTGAATAAAGAGCGTATGAATAGAAACCTCAAAACTTTGACGCATACCAGAAAGAGACCCCTACATGCAGACAGAAGAAGACAACTTGGTGGAGAACCTCTAGTGCACAACAGAAGAATGGTGAAGATTTTCTATAATAGAGATATTGTATCAAGATGATTACTCAGTAGATCAGATCTCATGATGACAGAAGAAGTGCCACATGGATATGTTCCAGTTTTCTAACAATGATATAATCTATTGATCAGAGCTACATGAAGCCTTCAGAGAAAACTAGTGTTCTATACCAAAGTACATTTGAAATCAAGAATTACATTATCCATGATGAAGTCCAGAACGAAGAAAGTGGTTCTCCAATACATATCTCCACAGATGAGCAGATAAGAAGACATTTTGGTACCAACGACCAGGATCTGCTCCGACCTTCGAAAATCTTGCACACTCCATGCCTTGAATATTTTAGAGTTCTCACCTCTCTGACTTCACGATATGCTATCACGTGGCTCTCTATACCAAAGGTCGAGATTTACTCTACCTCCTGTCACTTCAGGAGTTCTTGACTCAATTCAATGTAATCCTTCCAGAGTGTTGTATCTCCAAATGACAAATCTTCTGCCACGTATCTTCAAAGATCAACATCCAGGATTCACTCCGGCCTTCGGGACTTCAGCAGTCCCGACTTCTCCATGCACCCAATCTTCTGAATACGTGAAGTCTGAAGGATTCTCTGATTAAACCCCACACAACTCCTCCTAATCCAATGACTGTCCACTCTTCGAAAAAATCTTGAATGGATCTCAACCGTTGATTTCTCCGCTTCGATAACTCCTCCTTAAGTTCGATCCACAACTTTGGTCGAACACATGAAACTTTAAAAACTTGTAGGGTTAAACCTTAAGCTACTCACCTGGATCTATCGACAGTCGATCCTCATGCCTAGATCTAATGGACAAAATTTTTCCTCCTCCTTTGTGTGCTCCTTCTTCAACTGGACTATGATCTGATGGTCCATATTGACACTAACAACCCATATGATGGTTGTTTTATCTTCTCCTCTGTATACTGTGCTTCCCTTTCAATAAAGGAATCTTCCATAAACTTCAAAGGCTCGACCTTTTCTCATGCTAATCCACCTGATCTTTTTCACTTCAAGGGACTTTTAGCCCCGACACACACTTGCACTTCTTATACACATCTGAACCTGAAAAGTTTCTCCACTCATTGTAGAGTCCTCATGCACAATGGCACTATCCCTCTTGAGCTTTAGCTTGCTCAAATATCTAAGGGTCTTGGCCCTTTGTTCCTTCAAAGGAAATTCTTCTGCCCTCCTGGCACTTGTGCTCTTCCTCCTGAGCTTATGGATTTTTGAAATGGTCTTCAATGCATTCCTAGCACTAGTTTCTCTTTCAGTATTGGACACCAAGGACTCCAAAGATGCACTCGTTGTGCTTGTCTCCCCTAAGACTTTCTCAACACTTGTCTAAGTGTTGGCCCAGTGCACTCCTTTCACAGGTATTATCCCAAGTCCTAAACTCTTTAGGCTCACTGGTGCACTCCTTTCACTGCTTGCAAAAATTTCCTCTAGAGTGTTCAATAACCTTGGTCTTCCTTCTCCTCCAACTATCTATCAGAGTGTTCAGTAACTCTAATAAATATCATTCTAGTTGTTAAACAACCCTGAGAAGCATTCTCTGGAACCATTCCTTCTGAGCCTCAGAATGGTTCTGGTGTGCCCACCTGGCATGCTCTTTATGAACTCTCAATAGAGTGCAATTTCACTCCTTGCACTAGCTTACTTGAGTTTCAATACTCTGGTGTGCACTCCTTGCACAAGCCTAAGAGCCCAGAAATACTCAGAAATCTATAGATAGGGAAATCTATCTAAACCTTCAAATGTAGCCTACTTGCATACAACTACAACATACATAAATAAACATAGAAAAACATTCAGAGAACAACCATTCATCACACATAAAACACATACACCTCATATGCAGGAAAAATTGCTTTTGTATTATATATGAATGCCTCTATACAAAGATGTTCTTACAAAGGATAGACTGCAACGAATTCTCAGCTCTTGCTCCCTTCTCTGGATCTCTCTACTTTCTCGTCTACAACTCTTCATCATCCCAAATGAATTTTGAAATAAAAGATTTTTTTAAAAAGAGGGGCTCCTCGAGCCTTCCCTCCATCCACCTACTCACATTGAATTGAAATGAATTACATTCAATGGGCATCTAGTCCAAATCAGATCTAGATCCCTCCCACTATAAACCCTTAACGGTGACCCTATCTATTACAATAACTTGTCTTGTACAAAGACATAGGCTCAATTTTCCTGAAGCCTTACAGACTTAAATTATATTTAATTTGCATTAAAATTTTAAATTGGGCTCAAAATGAGAGGGATGGCACCTCTCTTTCCTTGGAACCCATTCCTCCTTGTGTGCTAATGAGATGCTTGGTTGGCGTCGATGAGCTAGAGAGATTCTCCTGCATCATAGTCCCACACTGGAAAAATCATGAGCTTCTTCTCATGGCTCCCCTGCCACTGTTGTTGAGATCCTTCGAGATCCCAAATCTAAATTTGCATTTGTCCATCTAGTCCCCTGTCTTGTTTCTTCTGTTTTTGCTTCCCTTCTTCTATAGGCTCTCCCCTGATCAACTTCCTCTTGTTGTTGGCTTCCTCCTCTGCTTCTCCCAGTATCAACCTCTTTATCTCCTCTATTACTCTGTCCAACTAGTCTACTAGTTGTCTCCTCATTTGCAGTCTGCTATGCTGCAAATCCTCTTCATCAGTCTCCAACTTGACCTATTGGATAAGATGACTTCACACTATTACCCTTTCCTCAAGGGTTTCTACTCCTTCACACAAATCAATTGGAGGATCAATCTGATCTCCGATGCTGCTTCTATCTCCTGTGGCACTAATTTTCCACTCCACTGGAGGTTCTATTAGAGTCTAAGCTTTTATTAGGTTTATTTTCAATTCACTAGATAACCATAGCATAGATACACAATCACAAGAGACACATCATTTATCCTAGGAAAGCCTCATGGGGGAGAAAACCCAACAAAAACATCCTTAATATAGATAGCCAATACAATGCCAAGAGAATAAACCAATACAGAAAGTCCTCTCCCAAGTATGTCTCTCTCTCTCTCTCTCTCTCTCTCTCTCTCTCTCTCTCTCTCTCTCTTCTTCTCCAACTGCAGCTCCAAACTTGCACTCTGATGAACAAGTGAGTGAGTGAACAAATGAGGCATTGGCCTCTCTTATTTATACAATTTGGTAGGTGTTGAACTTAGGTGTCTTTTCACTGGCGAGGTTGACTTCTCATTCTGGGTGGTTATAACCACTTCAATATATTCTTGGGGCCGAATTATCATTTAGCATGTTACAATTAGGGTTTCACCAATCTGCAAAAGGGGATTTGGTCATTTAAAATGCCCGACATGATCAATCCACAAAAGGGGATTGATCTAATGAATAATACATCAATAATAAAATAGAATACTCTTTGCAGTTACAATATTTCAACACTCCTCCTTAACAAGAAGGGCATTCTACAACAGCATCAGGCGAGAGAGAGGACAGTATCATCAACAACATCTTGGAACACTGATTGGCATATCCATAAATCATCAGAAGTTTTCTCATCATCAATATCATCATTAACAACAAGGAGATGGAATGGCATCATCATCATCATCTTCAGGAAGAAGCTGAAGTGGAATCATCATCATCAACTTCAACAAGAAGCTGAAGTGGCTTCATCATCATCAACTTCATCAAGAAGCTGAAGTGGCATCATCATCAACAACTACATCAACATGGATTAGTATAACACTAATACATCATCATCATCAATAATAGCACAAGGCTGATACAACATCAAAAACAACAATATCATAGCACAAATGCTGGAGCATCATCATCAACAACAACAACACAGCACGAAGGTTGGAGCATCATCAACATCAGCACTAGGTTGAGAGTCTTCAGCGCGAGGTTGGCATCACAACACGAATATGGCTACACAATATCATCAGCACAAAGAGGGCATCATAGCATGAGGCTAGCACATCATCACATCAGGAAGTTGGCATGTCATTGGCACGAGGATGGCATCACAACACTTAAGCTGGCACATCATCACAACACAAGGCTGGCACATCATCACAGCACAAGGCCGACACATATTCACAACACAATGTTGGCATATCATCAGCATGAAGCTGGCATCACAGCACTAGGATGGCACATCATCACAACAATTAAGCTGGCGTCACACCACTAGGCTGGCACATTATCATAGCAATTAAGCTAGCACATCATCACAACAATTAAGCTGGCATATCAACACTACTCCCCCTTTCAAGGGAGGTCCTTTCAGACTATACCAAGCTTATCTCAAAAGTGGTCAAACTTTACACGAGATAGAGGCTTGGTCAACACATAAGCAACCTTTTCATCTGTGCTAACATAATGGAGTTTTATGGCTCATCTCTACAACATATCATGAATGAAGAGATATCAAATCTCTATGTGCTTTGAATCATCATGGAACACAAGGTTCTCCATCATCTTTATACAACTCTGGTTATCACATAGGATCATGGTGACTTCCTTGTCCAGATCAAATAGATTTGTCAACAACATCCAAAGCCATATGGATTCACAACTGGCGGAACATGCAAAAATGTACTCTGCTTCTGTCGTGCTCAGAGAAATGTTGAATTCCTCCCTACTATGCCATGAAGTCATGGCTGACCTCAGACTGAAACAACATCTTGAAGTTCTCTTTATATCATAAACACTTCCTTCTCAATATGAATCAGTGTAACCACTTAGTCTGAAGTCATGATCTTTAGTATAATATAGACCAAAATCCAACGTACCCTTAAGGCATCTCATCATATGTTTTGCAGCAACAATGTGAACACGTCTGGTTTCTACCAGATATTGACTCAAGGAAAAACATGTATCTAGCCCAGTATTCGTCGGATACATCACTGAACCAATAATCTATATGTTTAGGGTAGCATCAAGAAATTCTGACGAGGTGTCTACCAGGAGCTTCAACTTCATTTCCATGGGTGTGTTCATGGATTTACATTTCAACATGTCAAACCTCTTCATTTTAACTGCATACTTCCCTTGGTTAAGGAATATCTTCTCTTTGCTTTGCCAAAGTTCAAGACCTAAGAGATAATGCATTTAGATCTTCCATCAAACTTTGTAGTGAGCTTCCTCTGCAATTTGTGATGAGATTTTCTTTATATGGTCAAGAGTACATCACCTACATATAGTAGTAACATCACTGGCTCATCATTCATAACCTTGAGATAAAGGTTAGAATCAACTTTACTCTTTGGTAACTCCCAAGATCTTCAGGAAACTGTAAATCAAGCTGTAACACCCTGTTTCCCCCAACTTGTAAATATAACTGGACTGGCCAAGAACTATGGCAAACTCATCAATGTGAATATGTGATGTAAATGGACCTTGAGGAAGAGGTCAATGAATGTGAATAACATTCTGAATTTATTGCAGGACTGTTGATGAGGGGATGTGCAGAAAAAGAGACCACGATGGCGGCGTAAGGCATCGAGAAAGGTGGCGTTAACTTCCACCGAGAACTAAATACCATATTTGGACTCCACTGGCCCGGAGAACAAAAAGCAGCTCACTAGCCCTGAAATTTAATGCCTTGCAGGCTGGCAGGTCGATGGCTTAATGATGGATGGGGAGGTGAACCGCCTATCCGTAGAGCCGTTAGGCCTGATCAGTGCGAGGATAATCGTGCCACACGCAACCTCGTGAGAGGATAAGGCATATGGTAGAGGTGATTGAAAAGGGCAGACACGAGGGGAACTCTGGATTACGCAAAGTGAGTGATAACAGAGAGGGAGGATTTCAACCTTCACTCCTGGTCACTGGTAGACAAAGAGACGCAGTCTCAGAGCATCGTGGTCTCAGCTCGGGGGTGGCTAGTGGTAAATCCACTGGGAGTCGCTACGCCTATGGTTGGGTGGAAACGAGCACCCCTCTCAGCAGTTGCACCCACTTCTAAAGTTATTTCTGATAAGTGTTTTGTTCATATTGCATCTTGAAAATTCATATGCTGACATATATGCTCCTAACTGTGAAATGGTGAACAATTACAGTATAAGAATGTCTATGCAGTGTTTTGATAAGTGAAGTTAGATATATGCTTATAACAGAAAAACCACACATGGCTTATGTTGATAAATGAATTTAATTAGGCAAGATTCGAACTAAGTTAGGATTCCAGCCCGTTCTCGGGAAGCTGTTTACCCGTATCTACCTCCGAAAATGTCCCAGTATAGATCTCTTCACAGAGATTTCCACCTTAGAAAGGTTCTCCAAGAACCTAGAAAAAGGACTTGAATGCGCAAGCCTTATTAACCCTGTACGAGGAGGAATGACCCTCTTAAGGTTCTGAGGTAGTGGTGTAGGGATATGTAACAGATCGACGAATGAAATCTCGTCAGATGACCCATAGCCATGCACGACCGTTAGATTGACGGAAGTAACAAGGGCAATACATACCTTGCCCCTTTTTCCCTTTATCTTCATGAACAACGAGGAAATCGGGATCGTGAATCCCAAGACTCAGGAGAACATTTGGACCATGGATCTTTCCACATCCACGAAGTAGTGGAAGAATGCACAAGGTGGGACAATCTGAGCCGTTGGATCTCATCAGAGATCCCATCGGCCATTGGATCGGGTTAAGATGCTCGGAGTTTAGTCTCTAGAGTGTGCACAGGAAGAACAGATCTAAACCATTAGATCTTGGTCCGATTACCCGTCAACCGTCGGATCAGACAGGTAAGTGCCTTTTGGGTTGGCGTTTGGCGAAGCCTAAGGCTTAACCTGAACCGTTCCCCTTTAGGACAGGTGTCAAAGATCTAGAGAGAGTCGGGATATTGGTCATCGGCATATCATAGAATCTGAGGTCAAGGGAATTGGGACACTACAAGTCTCGAAATCCCGACGAGATCAAAGCCGCCCATTTGCGAGATACGTGGCGAGATCGAGAGCCCATTGGCATATCAGAGATTTGGAAGGCAAGACTTCCGGAGCACCAGAAGTCGCGAAAGCATGAGACTGGATCAAGACCGTCCACTTGTGGGGACGCGTGGCAGAGACCAAGGCCATCGGGGAAAGTCCCGACGAGGAGGTAGTCCATCAGAGTTTGGTTCATCAGGATATCGGAGATCCCGGTGACAAGTTATCTATGCACTTTGGAATCGCGAAACACGAAACCCCAATCAGTGGGGGACAGCTGTCAGCACATCAGGGCTGAGGGAAGGACCATAGTGGAGGCCAGCTGTCAGTGCAATGGAGAATCGGGATTTGAGGGGTCGGGAATCTCGTGGACGTATGTATTGTGGTATTGAAATCCCCGTATCCTCGACGAGGGATAAGACTGCAGTCACGGGGATAGTGGTCATGTGAGCTAGGAGCCTGGCTAGGAGAGCTAGCACGTAAAGGGTGCATCGGGATTTGAGGAATCGCGAGTCCTGGGGACATTTTCACTTTGGTATTGAAAACCCTGAAACCCCGATGGGGGACAAGGCTGCGGTCTTGTGAGAGAGAGGTCACATGGATTAAAGACTTAGCCTGGGAGGCTAAGGCAGCAGAGGAGCGTATCAAGATTCGGGGATCGGTGAACCAAATTGTTGGGACATCATGAGTGTCAAAACCCCAATGGACGGAATGGATTCTTTCAGAGAATCTCCGGGTCTATAATGATCGTTAGATGTGGAGGTGAGACGTCAACATAAGCCAGGACGTGAATATGCTTTAGGATAAACGACGAGAAGATCTGGATGGCCAGAGTCCACCCGTCCAGATCTATGACTGAGGTTCCATTCTGGAGCCCCCTTGTTGTTCTGCCTTTAGTGGTAAGGGGGGGGGTTCAGAATTGGACGCGCAACTCTCGAACGGTTGAGATTGATTCATTTTGATCAACGGCTCCCGGGTAGATTCCGGACCCCCCTTGCCATTCTTCCTTTAATTAGGGGGGGGGGGTCCAGAATAGTGTGGCATGTGAAGTGGGGCCCCTCCCTGTCGTGACGATCACCGTGTCGTGTTTTCCTATTGCCACCTGTATGCCACCTAACCGCGCAACGGGGCATTTCCTCATTGGCTGTTCTCTACCCCCGTTGAGGTTGGTTCCTATTGGCCATTCGCTGACCCTGTAGGGATTCATTCCCATTGGTCACTCGCTAGCCGTGCCAGGGTTCGGCATTTGCAGAGTCTAATTTTTGGACATTAATACAACGTTGGGGCGTGAAATACAAATAGGCACTACATTCAAACTGAACCGCGATCATGACCCGCGATTACCTGAGAATGGGGGAGAAAAGAGAAAGAGCCAGTCTACGTTGGATCTCCATGGTTATTTAGGAGGTCGAGTGAGATAGAGGACCGGAAAAATTTGATTTAGGTAGTGGGTATGTTACACAAGCTCTAGGAGCTTGCTTCAATACGTATAGAGCTTCCTTCAACCTGCAGACCTGAGTCTTTCTATCTTCAATATTCAAACCAAATTTTCACATTACATTGTACCAATCTGGTACACTTTCTCAGTTGCAACTCAATCTGCACAAACATGTGCTAGCTCTATGTGCTTTCTGCAAGGAACTATCTGTATCACTGTATGGGAGTATGTCCTCTACTCTCTCTGCAACTATTCCTTCTAGAATCTAGGACTCTGCACCTGCATCTACTCTGAGGCTGAGAATGACTACCTCATTCTCACTGTGGCTGCTAAAATCTGAGAGTAACTCCTCTTATTCTATCACGGTAACAGTTTCATCTGAAACTGAGAGTGGCTCAATAGTTGATATTGAAGCTAGATCTTCTTCTTTCATGGAGGTAACTTTATCTTTCATTGTAGTCATGTCTCCATGACCCAACTAATGTAATGCAATAACTGCCACTTGATTTTAAATATGGGGTTTTATCCCCCTGCATCTCATACTATATACGAATCATGGTTGTTCTGGTTGTCTTCATAAATACTGAAACTATTTCTTCAATAACTGGAGTAAGTGTCTCGTCATAGTATTATCTGTCTTGTTGGGAGAATCCTCTTAGACACACATCAAGATTTGTACATCTCCAACATGCTTGATCTATATAGATCAATCTTGGAAGTCAATACTGACTTCTCTTCTAGTCTCATGAAAGAATCCATATCCTAGTCTTTCTAACTTGCTTCCTTCTTTGTCACTGAAACAAGGGAATCTTCCAGGAGATTTAATATCTTCTAAGAGTCTTTGAAGTTACGATCTAGTCTTCTCATGTCATCTGTCTCCCAATCCTGGAAGTTGTCTCTCCATCTTATCCTTTCTGATATCAGGCTTATCATTGATTTCTTCTGATTGTACAAGGACTTCATCATCTCTTTACAGGGTATACTTGGTGTTCAATACCAATTCTAAATATGAAAGATTGTGTCAGGCTTCAAACGAGTTATGCTTCTAGTCAAGGTGGCTTCATTAACCTTTGAACAATTCTTCTATGAGTTCTTTTTCTAATGTTCAGTCATCTTTGGAGCCTTCTGCTCCTTATAATCAATCTTCATATGAGATACTTTGAATATCAAAAGATAGCTTCTTCTTCATCTTCTTTGGTACATGAATGTATATGGTCATGTACATAGTCTGCTTCATATATCATCTAATATGTTTCCTTCTACAACCTTCACTATAGCTTCCTCAATGTTATCACCTGCGACCTGAACAAGGTCAACAAAAAAACAAGCAAGAATAATACTCTTTTGATAATAATAATAGATAAAACAAAGACACAAATAATCATCACAGTAGCTCGTTTAGAGCTATCACTTGTGACCTATCTGAAGCAAAGATCAAAAGTAAGAAATACAATATGAAATGAGGTCAACACTCTTCTAGTGTTTTGATCAAACATTCCTCCATGGTAACCTGGAATCAACACAAGAAGTTTCTCCTAGAGGAGATGTTAGTTGTATCTGTTACATTAAGAATTTATCTCAATATGCCCACATGCTACCAATTATAATACTCTTCAAATATTTCTACCTCAACTATAGTGTTTTCTTGACACTTGCACGTTTTGAATCTTATCAACTTAATCAATCAAACCTGGAACTTGGAGGTTTGTTCTCAAGAATGAGTGTGTTTCTTTTCTTCCAAGTCTCCTTCACTAAAGATGACAAGTGCTTTCTTCAACCTATCTTTTGTACTAGGACAATATGTTATCTTGACAAAAGGTTGGGTTAGAGAATAAACTTTATGATCTCAACTTTAATCCATCTAATACCTTGACTTTAATTTTGGCCAAAGGTTAGTATGATGATCATAGCTTCAACATGCAATCTAGGTCAAAATAATGTCATAACAAATAGATGCATATCAGAATAATCAAACCTGGGTTGCATTATTTCTCTGAATGTGTTGGATCTTGAGATCCTTCTGGATCTATGGAAAGAGATCCCTTCTCCTGCAAATACCCTTTAAATATTAACAATCTAAACATATGTGGGTACATGCCTCATATAGCATTTGTAGGTAGTGGCACCATCTGGTAGAAGCGGTAATAATTACCAAGTCTTAAAAACTTCAAGGGTGACTGAAACTGGTACTACGGATGATACTTCAACTAGTACAGTAACTATAATTGATACTGCAACTGATTCTGAGACTACAACTACAACTGCAACTTAGGGTTTTATGAGGAAACCCTAATTTTTCAAACTTCAAATTTTGAAATTTTGATCCATGGGATAGATGTATTGAGCTGAGGCGAGTAAGTTGGTGCAGTCAGACTTCTAAAAATCCAAATTTTACCCCCTCAAACTTGACCTATGGATTTCTGGATGAGTGCTTCTGGTTTTCTGGTACTTCTGGTACTTCAGGTACTTCAGGTTTTCTGGTACTTCTGGTACTTTTGTTTTTCTAGTACTAGTGAAAACTAAGGTTTCACTTTCTAGGAGATCTACCAACTAAAAAGGTGCGCTGAAGGTGCCAAAGAATTCCTTGGGTTAGGACGCACTTTTCTAGATGGTTTTGAGGCTGAAAATCATCTTCAATAAAGCCCTAATTTTCATGTACGACAACAATGACGTTTTTCTTCTTCTTGTGAAAGATGCTCTCTTCAACTTAGATCTGATACCATGTTAGAGTTAAAGATATTATTAGGTTTCTTTTCAATTCATTATATAACCATAACATAGATAGGATCACTGAGAAATACACAATCATAAGAGACACATCATTTATCCTAGGAAACCCTCATGGGGGAGAAAACCTAGCAAAAAACTTCCTTAATATAGATAGCCAATACAATGCCAAGAGAATAAAACAAACAATACAGAAAGTAATCTCCCAAGTATGCGCCTCTCTCTCTCTTCCTTCTTCTCCAACTGCAGCTCCAAACTTGAGCTCTAATGAACAAGTGAGTGAGTGAATAGATGAGGCATTGGCCTCTCTTATTTATACAATATGGCAGGTGTTGAACTGAGGTGTCTTTTCACTGGCAGGGTCGACTTCTCATTTTGGGTGGTTATAACCACTTTAATATATTCTAGGGGTCGAATTCTCATTTAGCATGTTACAATTAGGGTTTGACCAATTCGCAAAATGTGATTTGGTCATTTACAATGTCCGACATGATCAATCCACAAAAGGGGATTGATCTAATGAATAATACATCAATAATAAAATAGAATACTATTTGCATTTACAATATTTCAACAGGTCCAAATTCTCCAGGCATGCTACTGAGCTTTTAACCATCCATCTCTCCTGACAATTCTCCTTCTATTAGCTCCTCTCCTTGTGCTGGTACAAGTCTAGTTTCATCCAACTGCTCCTCTGGCTGGAATTTATCCTCGCTATTCATGAATGCATTCCTATGGAATTCTTATTTTGTTCCTAGATTTCTCAACTAATCCTCCAACATCTTTATCTCCTTCTCCTACTGAGTGAGCATCTGATATGTATGCTCCTCTTCTTCTTTTATCTCTTGGGAAAATTTCAATGTCTACTCCTACTCCTCTATGACAGTCTTGGTTGGTTGTCTCCCCTCTATTGCACTTTCATCATGTGCATTGTCCTCCACTGGGATACTTGGAAGGAATATACTGATTCCCCCAATGATCTGAATGTGCCTATGATCCTCCTCCTTTGTCAGTACTACTTGTTGATCTAAACTCCTTTCTGAGCTCCTGAGACTTTCAGATAGTCTCATCTCCTTCTCCTTTCCCACTTGGTAATTAGAATTTTCTGGCCTCCCCTCCTAGCAGTCTATGATATTTGTGACTGATCCCATCTCATTTCCCTCCTGGAAATCTGAAAGTTCACTTCTTCCCTCCTAGCAATCTATGAGATATCTTCTTGATATCTCTTTATTTCCCTCCTAGATATATGAACCTTCATCTATGTCCTCCTAACAGTCTATGAGATCTTCAATTAATATCATCTCCTCATCACTAAGCTTCCTCCCAACCTATGGTTCAGAAATTTAAACCATCTCCTCCTCTATGGCACTAAGGTTTTCAGCATGCCTCATCCACCTCCTCAAATTCTTCTTTTTCCTTCTTGAAATTAGTTGTTGGATAGGCCACTTCACTTTCATCTTCAAGGGCCATTCATACTTCCATATTCCTTGTGCTTCATGTTTCATCTTCAACATTAACCTATTGAGCTCATCTCGCATCTCCTTGAGTTATTTGTCCTTATGCTCCTTTCTCACCTGCTGGTGGCCTCCTTGAGATTTCTTCTTATGGCCTTTCTTCACCTCTGCCTCCAAGAAAACAATTGGTTCTTCTCCTTCATCCCACCTAGATGTCTCGTGTCTTCTGCACACCTTGCAACAATTTCCATAGAGCATCAATACTCGGTCTTCTCCTCTCTTACCTACTGTTTAGAGACAAAAATCACACTTTGATACCACTTTTTGGTTTCAGACAAAACTTTCCTCGCACTCCTGGTATCTATAGACAAGATCAAGATTTGATACCACTTGATGCAGACCCCCTCCCTCACCCAGGGTCCACTCGACCTCCCGGTCAAAGATCATTCTAATTGGGAGCTGAATTAGCTCTTTGGGCTTTGTTGAATCCCCTGTTAATGTTCACAGGTCCTAAATTTTCCTATGCAGGTCCATACATTGAACCCACGAGCTCTACCTAAACCCCCTTCTCCTTTTAAATTGTTTTCGGGCCCCCATACGTCTTCCTCAAGCTAACTCCTCATATCACCAAAGGTTGTGACCAAGCATTAGTCAATAACACGCTATTTCAGTCCTTTGGCATTTTTCTCTAATACCTTTTCCTCTACAAGTGGAATTTGGCCTTCAACCCTTTTTCACCAGGAGTAAATAGCATATGACCGAGGGTTGTGACCGAGAACCAAGCCAAAAGGCACTAATTCGGGCTTCATCGTTCGACAATTTCTGAATGCATATGATATGCACAACTTCTACAAAGTGTCAATATCCGAAAAGGAATATCAGACGACTCCCCTATCTCCATGGATCAATGACTCAGATTCTTATTTTGGGCTTCAACATTTTCTTCACAACGTCTTTTCTACAAATCTCCTGGATTGTTGAAACAATAATTTCACCAAGTCTCAGATCGATGATCCACAAGCTCTGACCAAACAGATGATCTAGATCAATTCCCTTTGGGCTTCGGCGATTTTCTTTGGTCATCAAACAACACAACACTCTCAAAGTGTCGATCATCGAAATATGTGCATTAGACGACTTTGGTTCTCCCCAGATCAATGGTTGATATTCCACCTCCGCCCTTCGGAATTCGACGAATTTTCTTTCCTTCTGAACGACAACGTAAAATTGTTGAAGTGCCTAAGTCCCTAAAATCTAGATCTTGTGACACACCTTGGATGGGTTGTAAGAGTCAATATTCCATAAAGGAAAGGAACTCGTTCAAAATGAGAGGATTGGTGCCTCTTTCCTTGGAACTCGTTCCTCCTTGTGCGATGATGCACTTCTTTGTTGGCACTAATGAGGTGGAGCGATGCTCCTGCATCATTATAGCATGCAAAAATACCACACCATATACCCCACAAAAAAAATGGAGTTTCCAAGAGAATGAATAGAACATTGATGGATAAGGAAAGGAGCACACTTCGTGGTGTTGGGCTCGCACAAGAATTATAGGTGGATGAAGTCGACACTGCAAGATTTCTGTTGAATATGTCTCCTTCATCAATGCTAGTCGACACTGTTAATATTATGGTAGTTGTGGGAGGTATTTCCCTCCACGTGTAAACTTGACAAGGATAGAATACTCTGGGAAGCAAGAAGAAATCCTAATGAGTTGGCTAATAACCCTAGAAGACTTGTCGACTCAAGAAGATAATTTATATTAGGTTATTAGCCTCCAAGAGAAGAAGTCGGACAAAAATAATAATATATACTGAATAGACATATACCTAGAATGAGAAGTTGGCCCAAGCAGTTAGCCAGAATTAGTATAAATACAGGAGGCCAGTTCTCATTCTGGCAGGCAGTCTCAGAGTTGCAGACCAACAACTTGTGAGCACTGCAGTGCCCTGTCTTGTGCACAGGTTTGAGGAGAGTTTATGTTGCAGCTAATGAAGCTAGCAGTTATGATTGGACTATCTCTTGGCTAGGGTTTGGAACATCTGATCAGATCTTGTCGATGCACTATCCTTGGGGAAAAGTGAACTGCCCTTTGTTTGGCTATCTAGCCTAGGGTTTTCTTTCGGAGTGATTCTCTGTCAAGGTTAAGGTGCTCAGAGGGTGGCTTCGGCCTATGGTTGGGTGACAATAGAGATATTGTCAATGGTAAAATGAGCACATCCACTTATATTCTAACAGGTTATGGGCCCACACCTCCTTCATTCAGTCTAACCACTAGAAGGAAACATAGCCACAAGGATGTTAAGCTCGTTAAAGAACCGCTGCTAGGGTTTCTAGCAGGAGCAGTCACTAAAGCACTACATCTAGGGTTACTAGTAGGTGCAGTTGCAGAAACCCTAATCCTCTTGTTGAGACACCTTAAGTGAAGATATTGACCTAATATCTGGATGGATCAATGCACCCTAGCCTAGCGCATCTCCTGGTACTCTCAGCAAGCCAAGATGTCAAGTTTGAGTTTGTGTTCAAATCTAGGGTTTGACCAAGTCAAAGTAGCCATGACTTATTCTATGAAGTCAGAGAACAAGTTATATGGAGCTTCTAACTTCAGAGTGTGGAAGACAAGGATTGACCTCAACTTTACCAAGAATAAAAAGCTGGATATTGTGAAAGGAAAGATCGTGAAACCAGAGTTTGAAGAAGGAAAAGAGAAGGAACCGCATAACGTTGCAGCTATGGAGAAGTTCAAATATGGTGACATCAATGCTATGAGTATCATAATGGAATCTATAAAAGACCACTTGATACCCTACATCTCCCATCTTGACTCATCGAAGAAGATGTACAATGCCCTAACAAATCTCTTCTCGGTCAGAAACATTGGACAAGTTATGAGTCTGAAGAATGAGCTCTGTGACATGAAGATGAATGATGAGGACAACATAACATGATGTAGGATCATCTCTCCACACCAGTCAGCCAGCCAACAAGCCACGTCAGTGCATGCATTCAAGGATGAAGAGAGGCATAGCCTTCATCTTCAATTTTGAATTTGAATGTAATTAATGTTGAAGGTTGTTGAGCCATGGAGCCATGCCTTTGTGCAGGCGTAGAGTAGATAGGCCTTTAAAGTTTGTAAGGCTAAGATCTAGATCCATATAGTGGACTAGACAACCCATTCAATGTAATTGAGTAGGGTAGGTAGATTGGAGCGAAGAGATCTAAGAGCCCCCTCAGGTAAAAATATCAGGGAGGATCTTGTTTTGGAATAGCGAGAATAGAATAAAGTAGTGGAGAGTCTGTGAGTAGAGAGTAGAAGAGAGAAGGAGCCGAGACCTTGTTACAGGCCGTGCTCAGGAACACCTTGTAAAATACAGGCGTTTTCCATATTTAATACGAATAGCAGTTTTTCCTGCATCTTTCATGTGTTGAATGAATGTCTGTGAGTGTTCCTTATATGATGTGAATGTATAACTGTAGCTGTATGTTGTAGGTTTGCATTCGCAAGAGTGTGTTTGATTTTCAAGGTTAGAAGTATTTAAGGCTTCACACTAGGAGGGTGTGACAGAATGCTACGGGTTCTGATAAGCCGTGCACAGAAGGTGCATTTCTGAACTCTGTGGATTCAGACAAAGACGTGGTGCGGGCACAAGAACTGGAATCAACAACTCAGAAAGGACCTATGAGGTTACTGAACACCTCAGGAGGCAAGCCTGTGTAGGAGAGACACAGTTGCAGACAGAAGCTCTGAGGAATTATGTGAAGCTCTGCCAGGTGGGCATTGAGCCTGTGAAAGGAGTGCACAAAGGAAGAACTCTGCCGAAGAGTTCACTGAAGAAACATAATCACTAAGGATTCTGAGAGCTCTGCCAGGAGGGCATTGAGTAGGAGAATAAGGTGTACAGAAGGGTATAGAACTGTTGGGCGTTCTGTAAGAAGATACTCTGACAGGTGGGCATCGAGTAGATGCGCACATAGGCACCTGAGAACAAAACTCTTTGAGTTTTTCAGATTGGGGAAGAATCCAAGGTGAAGGACCTTTCACAGGGTTGTTGAATACCCTGAAAGTCTCAGCAAGAGGTTGCTTGAATGAAAGATAGCCAGGAGGGCACCCAAATTCTCCATTTGAGGGAGAAAGGAAAAAGGACAAGTTTCCTTGGATGTCAAAGCCACAGGAAAACTCAAGACGGATATCAGTTTTGTGTGCACGTGAAGACTCTGCAGAGGCAAAGAAGTCAAAGAATCCCTTTGGGATTCAAGGATAAGCTCAAGAGGAGTAGTGCTTTCAGTGCACAGAGCAATAGCTGCAAGGAACGCAGAGGTAGAAGAACTCTTTGGAGAGTTCAGAGTTCCCCAAGCTCAGGAGGAACAACATCGTGGAGAACGCAGGCAAGGCTTAGAGTCGGGAGCTCGTAGGAGGAACCAGACAAGGGTCGAGGCCTTTGAGTTTTGGTAAATCCTCCCAAGGCTGGGAATAAAGTGCGCAAGCTTAGAAGGGAGCACAATAGCCGTCTGATCAGCTAGAGAAGGAGATCTGGACCGTCGGATTTCCCACATCCAGGAGAGAGTAGGAGGAGCACACAAGAAGGCCAGATCTAAAACGTCAGATCTAGAGTGAAGAACCTGACAACCTTCAGATTTGTAGAGAGTTTCTTGGGGTTTTAAAGCTTCGCGAATGGGAGAGGGAAAATCCCGAAGGAGTTGGCGAAATCGGCATTTCGCATATCGAGATATTGGAAATATCGAGGATAGAGAATCGTTCATTTCTTAGTGAAAATCCTAATTGGGGTCTGAACCGTCCATTCGTTGGGACATGTGGCAGCGATATAGAGTTTATCGACGTTTCGCATGTCGGGACTCACAGTGATGAGCGCATAGACATCGCGAGCGGTGAAATTGCGAGAAGATCGAGACTATCCATCTAGAGGTGGATAGGTGGCTCGCTATTTCTGAGTTTCGTGGAGGGAAACCCCAAAAACACATTGCATCAGGATTCGCGATATTGCGAAGTCCAAAACGCTGATGCGGTAAAGGCATTGAAAATTCAAACTCACGCGTGCGTCAGAGTTTCGGCATATCGGGATTTGGGGGTAGGTAAAACAAGTTGTTCGACATCGCGAACGGTGAAATCACGATAGAGAAAATCCCGATAGGAAAACGTCAGCATTGACTATTGTCAGGTTTCGGGGATTCGTGAGTCTAACGCTCGACCTACGGATTCGCAAAAGCGCGAAGTCTGATATCCCGATTATAAAGAGGGGGATCCCACGAGGATTGTTGTGGGTGAAGATTTTCTGATAGGGAAATAGAAGAACCTTTTGAAGTTATTTGGGTCAATGATAAAAGGAAAGAACCTGTGAGCACGCCGACCTTCCGACCTGTGGGTTGTGAGGTAGCGGGCGTCGACATCAAGTTTGGTATCAGAGCTTGACTCTTGTCTGTATATTTCAGGCAAGGGACAAAAAGGAAGAAGACAGAGCACTAGAGACTCTGTGATGATTGTTTGCGGATAGGCAACAATCGAGAAAGTCAATCAATAGGACTGTAGGAAGAGGCTGAATCACTCAGGCTTGCAGGAGTGAGTAGCAGATTTTCCAGGAGGGCAGACAGAGATAGCAACAAGGCTACTGAAGGCTGAAGATATGCTGAAAGGAAGAGCCCAGAGCTGATGAGCACAGCTGAAAGGGGAAAAGAACTTGCTGACATCAGGGTAAGAATGGAAGAGCTTGAACTGCGGATGCAACAGAATACCAAGTCAAGATGGGTATATGAATGGCCCATGAGGAAGCTGAAAGTAAAATGGCCAGTCAAGGAGTTGATGGTCATACAATAGTGAAGGATGTTAAAAGGATGGTTGAGGCATGTTGAAAACCCTGACAGACCTGAGGAGATGGTTCAGATATGTGAACCAGAGACTGGGAGAGATCTCGGTGAAGAGAACAAAATGGGATCAGCTGAAGGTCTCAAGAATTTCTAGGAGGGCAGAGAGGAAATTCCAAATTGCCAGGTGGGCAATGAGTTGAGATCACTGCGGGATCTCATAGACTGTCATGAGGACAGCCAAGGAATTTCACATTGCCAGCTGGGCAATGAAATGAGGTCGCTGCGGGATCTCGAAGATTTCCAGGAGGGTAGTAGAAGCATCCCATATTACCAGATGGGCAGGGATGAGCCGATGAGACTATCTGAGGGGCTCATGAACTCAAAAGTGAGTTAGAATCAACCAGAGGAGCTGACAGAGCAGGTGGGCTCAAAGGTAGATTTAGATCAGCAGATGCGACTGACAGAGGATGAAGATTCATGTGGTTTACTAGGCCATGTGAATGAAGATGATGACAAGTTGAAAACTTTCACCATCTGAGAGGAAAATCTAAGGAGCCTTATGATGATTGGGGGAATCGAGATATTCCTACCACTTGCCCAAGAGGAGGCAAAAATATGTGTTGTAGATGCAACAACAACAGAGGGAGAGCTAGCTGAAACTATCATAGAAGAATTGGAGCAGACTTTGGAAGCTACCCAAGAAGACGTGGGAGAAGATGATCATTCTAAGGAATGGCTCAACATATTCATCCAGGGAGCTGAGGAAGCTGTAGCGCTAAAGCTGACAGCAGAAGAAGTAGAAGAGAATGATGAGCATTCCAAGGAATGGCTCAATATTTTCAGCCAGGAGACTGAAAAGACTGCAACCTGGGAGTTTTCAAAAGAACAAGAAGAAGAAGCAGACAACATTAGTTTGGCTGATCTATATGAGTAGATAGAAGCCCTGGAGAGAAGGGTGAAGGTGCAGAACATGCACATCCAACAAGTGAAGTTGCAAGTTGATGAAGGAGGCATGGGAGATCACAGTGATCTGCCCATGTGCCGAAAAATTTTGCAGCCGAGGAGACTACATGAACAAGGCCAGCCATTGGAGCAGCTGGATGAAGTGATTGACATGATCAGAGAGATGATGATCTGCTCAGCAGAAACTGTCAGTGAGGAGAAGCTGAACAGAAGGAGAGAAGCAACAACAACGCAGAAGAAGCAGCAACAACAACACCAGAATGGAGCAGATGAACAGCTCCAGAGGATGATTTGGGATCCAGGAGGATTCCCACAGCTGAGATGGGATGCTCATGAGAAGGAGCTCATGATTTTGTAGCTGAGGAGTATGATGCAAGAGCATCTCTCCATGCCAGCTAGCCAGCCACGTCAGTGCATGCATTCAAGGATGAAGAGAGGCATAGCCTTCATCTTCAATTTTGAATTTGAATGTAATTAATGTTGTAGGCTGTTGAGCCATGGAGCCGTGCCTTTGTGCAAGCATAGAGTAGATAGGCATTTAATGTTTGTAAGTTTGAGATCTAGATCCAGATAGGGAACTAGACAGCCCATTCAATGTAATTGAATAGGGTAGGTAGATTGGAGGGAAGAGCTCTAAGAGCCCCCTAAGGTAAAGATCAGGGAGGATCTCGTTTTGGAAGAGCGAGAATAGAATAGAGTAGTGGAGAGTCTTCGAGTAGAGAGCGGAAGAGAGAAGGAGCCGAGACCTTGTCACAGGCCATGCTCAGGAACACCTTGTAAAATACAGATGTTTTCCATATTTAATACGAATAATAGTTTTTCCTGCATCTTTCATGTGTTGGATGAATGTCTGTGAGTGTTCCTTATATGATGTGAATGTATAACTGTAGATGTATGCTGTATGTTTGCATTCGCAGGACTGTGTTTGATTTTCAGGGTTAGAAGTCTTTGAGGCTTCCCACCAGGAGGGTGTGACAGAATGTTGTGGGTTGTGATAAGCCGTGCACAGAAGGTGCATTTCTGAACTCTGCAGATTCATACAAAGACGTGCTGCGGGCACAAGAATTGGAATCAACAACTCAGAAAGGACCTATGAGGTTACTGAACACCTCAGGAGGCAAGACTGTGTAGGAGAGTCATAGTTACAAACAGAAGATCTGAGGAATTATGTGAAGCTCTACCAGGTGGGAATTGAGCCTATGCAAGGAGTGCACAAAGGAAGAACCATGTCGAAGAGTTCACTGAAGAAACAGAATCACTAAGGATTCTGAGAGCTCTGTCAGGAGGGCATTGAGCAGGAGCATAAGGTGTACAGAAGAGTATAGAACTGTTGGGTGTTCTGTAAGAAGATATTCTAACAGGTCGGCATCGAGTAGATGCACACATAGGCACCTGAGAACAGAACTCTTTGAGTTCTACAGAATGGGGAAGAATCCAAGGTGAAGGACCCTTCACAGGGTTGTTGAACACCCTAAAAGTCTTAGCAAGAGGTTGCTTGAAAGAAAGATAGCTAGGAGGGCACCCAAATTCTCTATTTGAGGGAGAAAGGAGAAAGGACAAGTTTCCTTGGATGTTGAAGCTACAGGAAAACTCAAGATGGATAGCACTTTTGTGTGCACATGAAGACTCTGCAGAGGCGCAGAAGTCAAAGAATCCCTTGGGGATTCAAGGATAAGCTCAGGAGGAGTAGTGCTTTCAGTGCACGGAGCAATAACTTCAAGGAATGCAGAGGTCGAAGAACTCTTTGGAGAGTTCAAAGTTCCCCAAGCTCAGGAGGAAAAGCATCGTGGAGAACGCAGGCGAGGCTTAGAGTCGGGAGCTCGCAGGAGGAACCAGACAAAGGTTGAGGCCTTTGAGTTTTGGTAAATCCTCCCAAGGCTGGGAAGAAAGTGTGCAAGCTCAGAAGGGAGCACAACAGCCATTAGATCGGCTGGAGAAGGAGATCTGGACCATCGGATTTCCCACGTCCAGGAGAGAGTAGGAGGAGCGCACAAGAAGGATGGATCTAAACCGTCAAATCTAGAGCAAAGAACCTGACAACCTTCGGATCTGTAGAGAGTTGCATGGGGTTTTAAAGCTTCGCAAACAAGAGAGGGAAAATCCCGAATGAGTTGGCAAAATCGGCATTTTGCATATCGGATATCGGAGATATCAAGGATAGGGAATCGGTCATTCCTTAGTGAAAATCCCGATTGGGGTCTGAACTGTCCATTCGTTGGGACATGTGGCAGAAATCTAGAGTTTATCGGCATTTCGCATGTCGAGACTCACAATGATGAGCGCATAGATGTCTCGAGCAGCGAAGTCACGAGAGGATCAAGACCGTCCATCTAGAGGTGGAGAGCTGGCTCGCTATTTCAAAGTTTCGTGGAGGGAAACCCCAAAAACACATTGCATCAGGATTCGCGATATTGCGAAGTCCAAAACGCCAATGAGGTAAAGGCACTGAAAAGTCAAACTCACGCGTGCGTCGGAGTTTCGGCATATTAGGATTCAGGTGTTGGTAAAACAAGTTGTTTGACATCGCGAACGGCGAAATTGTGATAGAGAAAAGGTCAGTGTTGACTATTGTCAGGTTTCGGGGATTCGAGAGTCTAACGCTCAACCTACGGATTCGCAAAAGCGCGAACTTCGATCTCCCGATTATAAAGAGGGGGATACCACGAGGATTGTTGTAGGTGCAGATTTCCCAATAGGGAAATAGAAGAACCTTTTGAAGTTCTTCGGGCCAGTGATAAAAGGAAGGATCCTGTGACCATGCCGACCTTCCGACCTGCGGGTTGTGAGGTAGCAGGCGTCGACATCAAGTTTGGTATTAGAGCTTGATTCTTGTCTGTATATTTTAGGCAAGGGAAGAAAAGGAAGAAGACAGAGTGTTGGAGACTCTGTGACGATTGTTTAAGGATAGGCAACAATCGAGAAAGTCAGTCAATAGGACTGTAGGAAGAGGCTGAAGCACTCAGTTTTGCAGGAGTGAGCAGCAGATTTGCCAGGAGGGCAGACAGAGACAGCAACATGGCTACTGAAGGCCAAAGATATGCTGAAAGGAAGAGCCCAGAGCTGATGAGCACAGTCGAAAGTGGAAAAGAACTTGCCGACATCAGGGCAAGAATGGAAGAGCTTGAACTGCGGATGCAGCAGAATACCAAGTCAAGATGGGTATATGAATGGCCCATGAAGAAGATGAAAGTAAAATGGCCAGTCAAGGAGTTGATGGTCATATGACAACAAAGGTTGTTAAAAGGATGGTTGAGGCATGTTGAAAACCTCAACGGACCTGAGGAGATGGTTCATATATGTGAACCAGAGATTGGGAGAGATCTCGGTGAAGAGAACAAAATGGGATCAGCTAAAGGTCTCAAGAATTGCCAAGAGGGCAGAAAGGAAATTCCAAATTGCCAGGTGGGCAACACGTTGAGATCACTGCGGGATCTCACAGATTGTCATGAGGAAAACCAAGGAATTTCACATTGCCATCTGGGCAATGAAATGAGGTCGCTGCGGAATCTCGAAGACTGCCAGGAGGGTAGTAGAAGCATCCCATATTGCCATATGGGTAGGGATGAGCCGATGAGACTATCTGAGGGTCTCATGAACTCAGAAGTGAGTCAAAATCAGCCAGAGGAGCTGACAGAGCAGGTGAGCTCAAAGGTAGATTTAGATCAGTAGATGCAGGTGACAGAGGATGAAGATTCATGTGGTTTACTAGGCCATGTGAATGAAGATTATGACAAGTTGAAAACTTTCACCATCCTAGAGGACAATATGAGAAGCCTTATGATGATTTGGGGAATCGAGATATTCCTACCACTTGCCCAAGAGGAGGCAGAAATATGTTTTGTAGATGCAGCAACAACAAAGGGACAGCTAGCTGAAATTGTCACAGAAGAATTGGAGCAGACTTTGGAAGCTGCCCAAGCAGACGTGGGAGAAGATGAGCATTCTGAGGAATGTTTCAACATGTTCAGCCAAGGAGCTGAGGAAGCTGTAGCGCTGAAGCTGACAGCAGAAGAAGTAGAAGAGAATGATGAGCATTCCGAGGAATGACTCAATATTTTCAGCCAGGAGACTGAAACGACTGCAACCTGGGAGTTTGCAGAAGAACAAGAAGAAGAAGTAGACAACATTAGTTTGGCTGATCTGTATGAGCAGATAGAATCCCTGGAGAGAAGGGTGAAGGTGCACAACATGCACATTCAATAGGTGAAGTTGGAAGTTGATGAAGGAGGCATGGGAGATCACAGTGATCTGCCCATGTGCCGAAAATTTTTGCAGCCGAGGAGACTGCATGAACAAGGCCAGCCATTGGAGCAGCTGGATGAAGTGATTGACATGATCAGAGAGCTGATGATCTAGTCAATAGAAACTGTAAGTGAGGAGAAGCTGAACAAAAGGAGAGTAGTAGCAACAACACAGAAGAAGCAACAACACCACCACCAGAATGGAGCAGATGAACAGCTCCAGAGGATGATTTGGGATCCAGGAGGATTCCCACAGCTGAGATGGGACGCTCATGAGAAGGATATCATGATTTTGCAGATGAGGAGTATGATGCAGGAGCATCTCTCCATGTCAGTCAGCGAGCCAGCCACGTCAACGCATGCATTCAAGGATGAAGAGAGGCGTAGCCTTCATCTTCAATTTTGAATTTGAATGTAATTAATGTTGTAGGCTGTTGAGCCATGGAGACATGCCTTTGTGGAGGCATAGAGTAGATAGGCATTTAATGTTTGTAAGGATGAGATCTAGATCCAGATAGTGGACTAGACATCCCATTCAATGTAATTGAATAGGGTAGGTAGATTGGAGGGAAGAGCTCTAAGCGCCCCCTCAGGTAAAAAGATCAGGGAGGATCTCATTTTGGAATAGCGAGAATAGAATAGAGTAGTGGAGAGTCGACGAGTAGAGAGCATAAGAGAGAAGGAGCCGAGACCTTATTACAGGCCGTGCTCAAGAACGCCTTGTAAAATACAGGCGTTTGCCATATTTAATACGAATAGCAGTTTTTCCTGCATCTTTCATGTGTTGAATGAACGTCTGTGAGTGTTACTTATATGATGTGAATGTATAACTGTAGATGTATGATGTAGGTTTGCATTCACAGGAGTGTGTTTGATTTTCAGGGTTAGAAGTCTTTGAGGCTTCACACCAGGAGGGTATGACAGAACGTTGTGGGTTCTGATAAGCCGTGCACAGAAGGTGAATTTCTTAACTCTGTGGATTCAGACAAAGACATGCTGCGGGAACAAGAACTGGAATCAACAACTCAGAAAGGACCTATGAGGTTACTGAACACCTCAGGAAGAAAAGACTGCGTAGGAGAGACACAGTTGTAGACAAAAGCTCTGAGGAATTCTTTGAAGCTTTGTCAGGTGGGCATTGAGCCTGTGCAAGGAGTGCACAAAGGAAGAACTCTGCCGAAGAGTTCACTGAAGAAACAGAAACACTAAGGATTCTAAGAGCTCTACCAGGAGGGCATTGAGCAGGATCATAAGGTGTACAGAAGAGTACAGAACTGTTGAGCATTCTGTAAGAAGATACTCTGACAGGTGGGCATCGAGTAGATGCGCACATAGGCACCTGATAACATAACTCTTTGAGTTCTGCAGATTTTGGAAGAATCCAAGGTGAAGGACCTTTCACAGGGTTGTTGAACACCCTAAAAGTCTCAACAAGAGGTTTCTTGAATGAAAGATAGCCAGGAGGGCACCCAAATTCTCCATTTGAGGGAGAAAGGAAAAAGGACAAGTTTCCTTGGAGATCGAAGCTACAGGAAAACTCAAGATGGATAGCACTTTTGTGTGCACGTGAAGACTTTGTAGAGGTGCAGAAGTCAAAGAATCCCTTGGGGATTCAAGGATAAGCTCAGGAGGTGTAGTGCTTTCAGTGGACAGAGCAATAGTTGCAAGGAACGTAGAGGTCGAAGAACTCTTTGGAGAGTTCAGAGTTCCCCAAGCTTAGGAGGAACAACATCGTGGAGAACGCAGGCGAGGCTTAGAGTTGAGAGCTCACAGGAGGAACCAGACAAAGGTCAAGGCCTTTGAGTTTTGGTAAATCCTCCCAAGGCTGGGAAGAAAGTGCACAAGCTCAGAAGGGAGCACAAAAACTATCATATCAGCTGGAGAAGGAGATCTAGACCGTCGGATTTCCCATGTCTAGGAGAGAGTAGGAGGAGCGCACAAGAAGGACGGATCTAAACCGTTAGATCTAGAGCGAAGAACCTGACAACCTTCGGATCTGTAGAGAGTTGCATGGGGTTTTAAAGCTTTGCGAATAGGAGAGGGAAAATCCTGAAGGAGTTGGCGAAATCGACATTTCGCATATCGGGATATCGGAAATATCGAGGACAAGGAATCAGTCATTCCTTAGTGAAAAGCCCGATTGGGGTCTGAACTGTCCATTTGTTGGGACATGTGGCAACGATCTAGAGTTTATCGACATTTCTTATGTCGGGACTCACAGTGATGAGTGCATAGACAATGCGAGTGGCGAAGTCGCGAGAAGATCGAGACCGTCCATCTAGAGGTGGACAGGTGGCTCGCTATTTCAGAGTTTCATGGAGGGAAACCCCGAAAACACATTGCATCAGGATTCGCGATATTGTGAAGTCCGAAACGTCGATGAGGTGAAGGCGTTGAAAAGTCAAACTCATGCGTGCATCAGAGTTTCAGCATATCGGGATTCGGGGGTCGGTAAAACAAGTTGTTAGACATCGCGAACAACGAAATCGCGATAGAGAAAATCCCGATAGGAAAAGGTCAGCATTGACTATTGTCGGGTTTCAGGGATTCGAGAGTCTAATGCTCAACCTATGGATTCGCGAAAGCGTGAAGTCCGATATCTCGATTATAAAGAGGGGGATCCCACGAGGATTGTTGTGGATGCAGATTTATCGATAGGGGAATAGAAGAACCTTTTGAAGTTCTTCGGGCCAGTGATAAAAGGAAATATCATGTGAGCACGTTGACCTTCTGACCTGCGGGTTGTGAGGTAGCGGGCGTCGACATCATAACATCATATTTTGTGAGGATATCTCAGTTAAGATATCAACTACAAGCTATTGAAGAGATCATTTCAGAGAAGGAATTGGTAAACATAGTACTCAATGGTCTTCCCAAGACATGGGATGCATTTTCCGCAAGCATGAATACAAGGAAGGAGTATCCTACATTTGAATAACTTTGTACTTTTTGTGCTCAAGAAGAATCAAGGATCAGTGCAAAAGAGAAACCCCAAAAGAAGTACGATGATCAAGCCTTCACAGTAACATTCAAGAATTTCAAAAATAAAAGGAAGTTTGGTTCAAGGAGGAAACCAGATCAAGAGAAAGACATTTCAGAAGTACAATGCTTCAACTGTCGAAATTATGGCCACTACAAGAGTCATTGTCCTGAGCTAAAGAAAATGAAGGAGAAACATGAAGCATCAGTTGTCGAAGAAAAGGAACCTACAAAGAAGAACAAGTAGGATGAAAGAGACTTATTCTTCTGAAGGTAACAATACTCTTCGTATTCCTTGTACACATCTTGTTTGCATCATCTCTGTACATATCTTGTAAATCTATTTCTTGGAAGATAATGCATTCCAACAAGAACTATATTGATCGAAGAAAAATAAGATAAGGATTGATATCATTGGATAATACATGAAAGAATGAAATACATCAAGCAAATCATGTGGAAACTATTGCAAGATAAGCCCAATAAATCATGAAGAGACTTAGAACAAGCATAGACAGAAAGAAGTCAGCAATCAAGAGGAAATTGGAGAAATACTTATGACTTTTTTGTAGAAGACAAAAAGATGGAAGCGTGGACTCTGTTAGACATAGAGCCAATTACATATTGTAGAAGACAATAAGGATGCAAATAGAAGCGTGGGCTTTGTTAGACGGAGGGAGTCGATTATATGCACTCATACATGAAGCAAGGATTAGGAGGGAGCTAATCCTATGATCCATTGAAGATGATGAAGTATATATCCATGGTAGTAACCATGAAAGACAGTACATGTTCAGTTCAACCTCAGAAGAAGTCTTCTTCGAAGAGAAGCCTTAAAGTATCCCTGGTTGTCCATCCAGATCCGTGATCCTATGATAAAAGAAAGAAGCGAAATCTTTAGGACATGGAATCTATAAGAAACTCCATGGACCCAGAATATAAAGAAAAACATGAGGAGGAACATGAATATTCCAAGAAAGAAAGAGAAGCCAGAACAACCAGTCATTTTATCGAGAATCACAAGATTACCAGCCTGATATGAACTCACTAAAAGCAATCAAGCAGAGGAACTGAAAGTCGTGATGAAGAACAATGTATCGAAGACTTATGAATGAAAGCATTGCAAGATTCATAGCTACAGGTTCTCCCAGACAGAGGGAGAATACTATGATGATTGCTCATTTCGTTAAACCAGAAATACCTCTACATGAGTCATTATATCATCTGCAACATCCATGAGTTGGAGTTCTACATCAGATGAATGCAAAGAATGCTCTCTAGAGAAATTGAATAAAGAGCGTATGAAGAGCAACCTCAAGACTTTGACGCATACCAGAAAGAGACCCCTACATGCAGACAGAAGAAGACCACTTGGTGGAGAACCTCTAGTGCACAGCAGAAGCATGGTGAATATTTTCTATAACAGAGATATTGTATCAAGATGATTACTCAGTAGATCAGATCTCATGATGACAGAAGAAGTGCCACATGGATATGTTCCAGTTTTCTAACAATGATATAATCTATTGATCAGAGCTACATGAAGCCTTCAGAGAAAACCAGTGTTCTATACCAAAGTACATTTGAAATCAAGCATTACATTATCCATGATGAAGTCCAGAATGGAGAAAGTGGTTCTCCAATACCTATCTCCACAGATGAGCAGATAAGCAGACATTTTGGTAAAGATTCTATCCAAGATGAAAGAGTTTGCATACTCAATTTTGAGCTCGTGGAGATGACTTCCTTATTGAAAAAGGAAGATATGACTCCTAGGTTGGGAGGGAGCACTGAAAATATTATTGAGGAAATTCATTTTCAAGATTGAAAAATAGTACATCTTTCAAAGATTCTTTCCTGTTCGGAAAGTGGATTGAGATTTTTGACAGACATCGATTTCCCATTGTGGTTAACATGGGAAATGGTCTAGATTGTTGATGTATCATAGACAACGACTTCCCATTGTGGTTAACATGGGGAGTGGTCTAGGGTAGTCTTTCGTCTTGAGGGTTACTCAATAAGATTGGCCCACCTCACCGGACAACAATTTCTCATTGTGGTTAACATGAGGAATGGTCCATTTTGGAGGTTGATGTAGGACAGTCTTTTCCTCTTGTGGTTAATAGAGGAAATGGTTTGGACAGTCATTTCTTAGGGTTTATACATTCTCTCCAGAGTGCACTTTGATTAGTGTAGGAGGAATGGTCTAGGCTTAGCAATCAGGGACATGCATTCCTTAGGGTTTATACATTCTCCCTAGGGTGCACTTTTATTAGTGTAGGAAGAATGGCCCAGGGTGGGGAATGGTCCAAGTTTATAAGACAGGACAATTATTCTTCCTTGCTTAAGAAGAATAGTCTAGATAT
This sequence comes from Picea mariana, assembly GCA_032191745.1. Taxonomy (NCBI): domain Eukaryota; kingdom Viridiplantae; phylum Streptophyta; class Pinopsida; order Pinales; family Pinaceae; genus Picea; species Picea mariana. The sequence continues at coordinate 104,818 of JASDQU010684439.1, forward strand.
CTCATTGTTCTACTCTGAGGGCATATATTCTTTCAGATCTCACAGATGTGAGTGAAAGATTGGCCCAGATGATTTAGTTTGTATCATAACATTGTTTATGTGAAAGTTGATATCAGATTATTGTTATGAAGACTGTATGACAGTAGATGTATACTACTGTGGTGGATGCGTTCCATTGTTTGTGACTATACATTGTTGATCAAGTACTTGTGTGTTACTTGGCGTGGTAGTGTACCACTAGATTGTAGTTATGTACTACTATGGATAGACACGTTTGTGTTCTATTTTGTTTCAATTTCCCTGAAGACTATCAATAGTATTGGATGGATAATCAAAGGACGGAGATTTCCCAGACAGAAAAATGGTTCAGAACATTTACTCTTCTAGATTAGAAGAATGGCTCTTGTATCACTCTGTGGAATGAGAATCATGTCTGATTACTCAGATAGAGTATGGTTTTGAGAGATGATGCAGCTGATGACACTGATGATGATGATGGTGCTCATGATATATTCATGATCTAGTCTATACGACTATGTTGATTCTACCGGGTGAATGGTATGTTTTTGTGCTCAAGACCATTACCTGTAATACCTCCCTAGCTAGGAGAGAGTATTAATATTATGGTAGCTGCAGGAGGTATTTACCTCCATGTGTAAACCTGACAAGGATAGAATACTCCGAGAAGCAAGAAGAAATCCTAATGAGTTGGCTAATAACCCTAGAAGACTTTTCGGCTCAAGAAGATAATTTATATTAGGTTATTAGCCTCCAAGAGAAGAATTCGGCAAGAAATAATAATATATACTGAATAGACAGATACCCAGAATGAGAAGTCGGCTCAGGTAGGTAGCCAGAATTAGTATAAATACAGGAGACCAGTTCTCATTCTGGCAGGCAGTCTTAGAATTGCAGAGCAACAACTTGTGTGCATTGTAGTGCCCAGTCTTGTGCGCAGGTTTGAGGAGAGATGTCGTTGCAGCTGCTACAGCTAGCAGTTATGCTTGGACTATCTCTTGGCTAGGTTTTGGAACATCTGATCAGCTCTTGTTGGTGCGCTATCCTTGGGGAAAGGTGTACTACCCTTTGTTTGGGTATCTAGCCTAGGGTTTTCATCTAGAGTGGATCTCTGTCAAGGTTAAGGTGCTCAAGGGGTGGCTTCAGCCTATGGTTGGGTGACAATAGAGATATTGTCAATGGTAAAACGAGCACATCCACTTATATTCTAACAAACACGACTCCACATGAGGTATGGTTGGGTAAGAAGTCTTTGGGTGCACATCTCAAATTATTTGTTTGTGATGCATTTGTGCATGTTCCCAAGGAAAAGAGGAGCAAGTTGGAAAAGAAGGCAGTCAAATATATTTTAATTGGATACAAAGAAGGAATGAAATGATATAATATCTGGGATCCTTCATCAAGGAGAATGGTGTACATTCGATGTGGTATTCATATAATTTGGAGGTAAATTCGAGCATAAAGAAATTGTTCAGAACGAGAAGAATCCTAAGATGGTGCGATTTAAACTAAGGAAGGAAGAAATCGATTCAGATGAGTCAACTGAATCATATGAAGAGGTGGAACAACTAACCCCAGTTGTAAGGAGGTCAGAAAGAGTAATAAAACAATTCAAAAGTTATTGTGCACCCAAATTTCATTCCACATTCGTGTTAACTTCCATCAATGATGAGCTTGATTCGGTCGATGAGGCAGTCAACTCAGCATAGGGTAAAATCTATAAGGATTCCATGGTTAAGGAGATGGAATCCTTTCATAATATGAGACATGGGATTTATTCAAGTTACCTAGTGGAATAAATCTCGTCGGTAGTAAATGGGTATTCAAGAAGAAGATGAATGTTGCAAGACAAGTAGATAATTTCAAAGCTCGATTGGTAGCGAAAGGATATTCCCAAGTTGAGGGAGTCGACTTCGGTGAGATTTTTTCCCCTGATCCAAAATTAACTCCCATTAGAGTATTAATGTCTCTGGATGCAAAATTTGATCTGGAAATAGAACAGATGGATGTAAACACAATGTTCCTACATGGGGACCTGAAAGAAGAAATCTACATGAAACAACCTAAAGGATTTGTAGTAAAGGGAAAGAAAGAGTTGGTGTTCAAGTTGAAAAGATCCCTTAATGTTCTAAAGAAATCACCAAGGATGTGATACAAGAAGTTCAACACATACATCCTTAGTTTGGGATTTGTGACAAGAAAAGTGGATCACTACATATATTCCAAGGAAGAAGGTGGGTGTTTCATATATGTAGTTTTGTATGTCGATGACATGTTGTTGATTAGAAATATCATGGATCCAATAAAGGAGGTGAATAAGAATCTATCCTCCAAGTTTTACATGAAGAATCTTGATGCAAATAAATTCATTCTGCGAATGGAGATTAAGAGAGATCGAGCTTCTAGAAATCTCTAGTTGAATCAGACGACGTAACATTCAAATACTAAGAAAATTGATGTACAATACCATTTCATAATAGATATGGTGGAATGTAACAAGGTCATACTGGAGAAAGTAGACATGTTGGAAAACATAGCAGAATTGTTGACCAAGTCTATGAGTGGTGTGAAGTTCTCTTGGTGTAGAGAGGTAATGGTAAATGTTTCCCTGGTTCTGTAAATGAAATTTTAGGAATCTGATGGTTTAAGAAAAGAAGAAAACAAGTGGGAGAATTCTGGGTTGTTATACTCTTTGCATTGGAAGTCTAGTCGAGGTGGATCACCTGACGGTCAATCAAAGTTGAGGTGGATCAACAATTTTGAAGAAGTATTTAGATAGAATCCTTGATGAATTAACGAGAGAACAACTTCACAAAGAAGAATATGTGAACAAATTTCTAGGGATGTAATAGTTGAAAGCGATGCTTCAGCCAGATACTGAGACACACTAGACCAAAGAGTTGGCAAGGAAGCATAAGGATGCAAAATTGACTAGAAAGGCAAATGACGCTGAAGAGAGGTATCAAAAAAGGAAGAAAGTTGAAGCTAAACAGAAACATGATGAAATAAACAAAGGAAAAAATAAAATTGTAGAGAAAACTAGAGAGGAAACAGGTAAATCGAAATCCGAGGCAAAAACTCTGGGAAATGAAGACATCAAGATGAAGAAGAAGGAAGATGAAGAAAAATCCCTTTTGATCGCTCAAAATAAGGAATAAAGGAGGAAGGTTTTTGAATACCATAAGGGAGGACTTGAGAAAATTGACACTATTGTGGTGATGAACCCTAATACTGGTATGAAGACAATCCCACTAGAGGACTGCACCCCATTGGATGCCATTCCAGGTAGTATTTCACTTACATCACCAGGGTCGGGAGTTGAATGTGTAGTTGTAGTAGTTTCATAGTATTAGTATAGTCACAAGACTAAATCCATTGAGAAAAGAGATACCAAAAAGAAAATATGAGAACCAAACCAAGATACAATAGAAATAAGTTTCAAATGGAAATAAAGCCTAGATCCAAAGGAAAATGTTATTCAAACAACATCGATCCTCAATGCCTTTGTTGGTGAAAATTCTATGTCAGTTTATGAAATGGTTGTAACACTGGATATGTATAAATCAAGAATAGAAAAGTTATAAACTTCCATGAACACTATTGAGGACACCATGGGAACCAAATTAAAGACGAGAGTTGTGGAATAAAAACACATCCATGGAAAAGATATACAGAGACAACTCAAACTCCAAGAAAAGGAACTAAGTGCAGATTTTGAGAAAAGGTTCAACCTGACCAAAAGATGCACCAAGAAGAGACAAAGAGACTCAAATTCACACATGGTCAACAAGTAATAGGACACAAAAGAGAAAAACTTGAGATTAGTAAATATAATGAAAAGATCAAATAGTAAGTTCATAGATTGCAGTAGGATAACAATCTCTTGGAGAAGACTATAAAAGAAAGAAAGAAGAAAATTGTAGTCCTGGAGATAATTAAAGAAGAAGACATCAAAACTAATGAATCCTTGAGAGGTATGTAGAATAATGTTTTCCTTTCATTACACAACAATCAAAAGAATTGTTCTCATCACATGAAGATAGGTCAACAAATGAATGTCATGAAAGAGAAGTATTAGAAACTTCAAGATGAATACGACCATATTATCCAATGGAAAGATGGTTTTGATAAATATCCCAACACTTTTCCAATATATACATCCAAGCAGGGGATCAAAGACCAGATGTTACTCAACATTGGGAAACATTTTTTGAATAACATGGAGAATACTTAGACAAAGTTATAACAATATTGCAGAAAGTTATTGAAAGCAACATAATATCTACTAGAACAATTCAGAATGGAAAAAAAGGTAGACTTAGAAAAGGCAGGATCGACTCACACAATGATGCAAGATGTCAAGACCAGGAGAAATATGAGCATGAAAGATATTGAGGTGATGAAAAAAATTCACTAGGAAATACTAGAAAAGAGAATAGTGAAACCAAATTAGTTGATCATGTTGATTAGACATTCCATATCGCAAATAGAGGATTACTTAAAGGAAAAAGTAATGACCCCTATTTTTGGTAATGAAATTGATCTTGAAAACATGCAAGTAAGAAGAATCAAAACAATACTAGAAGATTTCAAATTGTGGAGGGACTTAAAGGATCAAATGAAAACATCGAAAGTCAAGTGATAATTGTAACCACTATCTGTATTCTGATGAATTTTGTAATTTTTGTAAAAAATTATTCGAGAAGTAGAATTGAAACACCGTAACTGTCCTCTCACAGAGTGATAGTTACTAAATACAAAAATCCCTCCCTAATGTTTATAAAAGGGATGAATGTAAAAGAGAAGGGAATTTTGCGCTTTATGTTGAACGATGTACTATCATTGGACTTATTTAATGAAGAGCAAGATGCATTTCAGAAACTGTAATTGTGGTGAATGTATCTGAGTCTTTTCTTAATGCATTTTTCCTAATTTGAATATCACATATTCAAACGTATGGATTTTTTCTGCAATGTTCTTGTATGCTCGTATTATCATAGTTTCCTTCATCGAATGCAGTTATAATATTGTTGCACACAATAAAAACTTATTTCTATTGTTTCTTCATAATGTTATTGTACCTATATTCCATTTGAATGTACGAACTAATTCAAATTCAAAAGGACATTTTACTTAAATGTGTTCAATCTTCTCTAGTTAGATCATGATCATGATAGAATTAGTCTAGTTAGAATTGCATTTTAGAATAGTTGTAAATAACATATTTTAGTTTAACTTTGGATTTTAATTCTTGTGAGAACCTTCGGTTCTCAAATTCATATTTAGATAGTATATTTAGTTTTGAAACCAAGCCAATATATTGGTCGAAAAATCCACCCCAAGTGAGACTCAATCTAATTGGGACTTCTCATCTAGTATTATCCCTTGCTTGATTGACATGGCCTTTTGGACCCGTCAACATAAATGGGGCTAGAAGTAGAACCATTGAACTAAATGGCAACAAAGAAAGCTCAAATATCTACTCGTTCCATTCCTCTTGTTATCACAAGTCACTCTAGTGATTCTCAACAACCTTTCCTTGGGCATGCTTTGTATCCTTGGTCTTACTCAGTGAACATGCTCTCTCAATTTACCACTCAACGTACTTGATTTCATTCCAAATCTAACTTTCCATCCCTGAGTTTACACCAGTTCACTATATCTGAACTCCATACCATAATTAGAGAGTCTCGTGAACATTGAGACTATGTCCTAACCAGACGGTGGAGTAGACAGACTCATCAGCCACCCATTGACTACTCTTTATCCCAGGGTCAGGAAAACCTTCCAAGAAAAAATTGTTTCCTCCCCATTCTTTCTCCTACAAGGAAAATCCAATCGTTGGAACCCCCAGAGTATCACTTACCTCCTACTCCACAAGACCTTTCAGAACCCTCCAACTTCAAGATTGAATGTTTCTTTCTTTCTGATGATGGTGGTATACCTTCCTCTACACCTTCAACACCAATGGGTTAACCCAAGAAAAATTTCGAAGAAGAAGATAAACCTGAAAGCGAGTTGGAAGAAGAAGAGAAATTACAACTAGTTCTATATAACCCTCAAGTCATGGATGGAAACAACCAAAACCCTCCATCTTATGAATCTTGGTTACTCCCAAACACAATTGTCATACTTGGGAAACTCCATGACATGCCTAAGCATTGTGAAAAATTTCTCCCCAAGTTTGACCTAGAAAAAAAGGATTTGGTTGAAGACCATGTTAAAAATTCTCATCAGAAATAAGGCTCCATAACGTTCGATATGAAAATGTCATATGTTGGTTGCTCCCTCATAAATTTGAGAATAAGTCCACAACCTAGTTCTACTCTTTGGAAGAAGATCCTATTAATATCTCAAGAACATTTGATAGTATTTTCCATAAGAAATTTGGGGAATACAAAACACCATCTACTTTAGTCTTAAATCTCTCAAGAATTTAAATGGATCCAAATGAGAAATTCCAAGATTTCAATCAATGCTTCCTTACTTTACTAAAAATAATCCCTTGAGCTTCTAAACCCATTGAGGATGTTACCATTGAATTTTACTCTTTATCCCTACCCATGTCCATGGCGATGTTTGCTAAAACTGCAGAGAAATCCACCCTTGAAGCAACTTTTCAAGAAGCCCTCAAAATTGAAAAGAATATGTTAAGTTTGAAGGGAAACATTGGAGAAGAATCCTCAAAAGATAAAAGTAAAACTAATACCAAAGCCACGGTTACTAAGTCTTCAGAATAAAACAAAGATATTGATTCAATGGACATGGAATCCCTTCAGAGAATTGTCAAGAAAATATTCAATGAACTAATTGATTTGAAGAAGCATAGTGGGGAAGGCTCTTCTAATACCAAGAATTTTTTTAAGTTCCAATCTAAGAAAGACAAGAGAACTCATCCCTTTAAAAAAACAAACCCTTTTCCATCAGATGGGATTAATATGGAAGACATTGTCCAAGCTCTACAACATTGGGCCACCAAAAATTTGGTTGAATCTAAAGATGAAGAAGAGGGTGAAACTGAACAAAAGGAACAATCCCATGAAACTGATGAATTACCTGAACAACAATTTAATTCCTTCTGGGATATCTCATACGGATTCAAAGAAGAGAAAGAGATAGAGGAAACATATATGTCTTAAAATGTTGTGACTGTTAATATTATGATAGCCTCGGAAGGTATGAACCTCTATTGTGACCTATGACGAGACTAGAATCCTCCGGAAACAAGCAAAGAATCAAAGGAAACCCTAGACAAGTTGTCAGTTGAAAAAATATATTTAAATTGAATTTATTGATGCCCAGAAGGAGAAGTCGGCCCCAGTTAGACTGGTCAGTCCACTATAAATACAGGGCGCCAGTTTCATTATTTCACATCTCAGCAGTTGCAGTGAGAGCTAAATCTGCGCAAGCAGTTGCAGGCAGCAGTATTTTGGTGCACAAGTTTCTGGGAGATCTGGGAAAGTGGTGCGCTAGCTTCTGGGTGGGATCATCTGTTCAGTTTAGTCTCTATTCTCTTGCTTGGTGCATTTAGACTCTCTTAGCTATTGATTGCTACCAGGATTCTCTTCTCGGTCAAGGTCAAGGTGCTCGGAGGGTGGCTTCGGCCTGTGGTTGGGTGACGAGGGTATCGTTAATGGTTAAACGAGGACAAACCTCTATATTCTAACAGGTTATGGACCCACACCCCCTTCAGTCAGCCTAAAACACTGGAAGGAAACATAACCGCTAGGTATTGAGCTCATTGAGGAACTACCGCTAGAGTCACTAGCAGGAGCAGCTTCCAAAGAACTGCAACTAGGGTTACTAGTAGTAGCAGTTGTAGAAACCCTAATTCTCAGATCTGGCACCTTGTGATGGAGCATCTTTCTCAAGGAGAAGATATTCAGATGCACCCTAACTCAGTGCACCTATTGACTTTCTCAGAAGAAAGAAATGACGAAGTTGAAGTTTTGGATCAAGGCATGACCAGTTATCAGTCAACCGAAGACATGTGTGAAACAATCAGTCTCTTACATTACTCAGCACTTACGGGGACAATTGAAGACGATATGTGGATAATCAACAGTGGAGCTTCCAAGCACATGACGGGAGATCAAGCTAGACTCTCAGATCTAAATGAGAGAAAGACATCGTACAAAGTGGAGCTTGGAGACAAAAGCACCTACCCCGTCGAAGGATTTGGACAAGCCTCCATCAAATTGGAATCAGGTAATCATGTTCACTTAAGCAATGTTCTATATGTACCTAGTTTAGAAAAGAATCTTGTATCAATATCATGTTTAGAAGACAAAGGAAACAGAATATCCTTCATAGATGAAAAAGTGTTATCATGGCATAAGGATTCCAGCATAGAATATGCTAGGGTTATTGGAAGACGTGAAGGGAATCTATATAGACTACTAGAATGAAATGAAGAAGCCCTAGTACATGACGAAGTCAACCCTAATGAGCTTTGGCATAGAAGGTACGCTCATATCAATTATCAAGCACTACCTTTGCTTAGGAAGATGGTTGAAGGGATACCAAAATTGAAGTCTACACACGAAGGAATTTGCAAGGGATTTGCCCTTGGGAAGAACATCAAGAAACCATTCCCAAGCAGCAACAACAAATCTAAGGAAATCCTAGATCTAATACACTCTAATGTTTGCGGTCCAATGCCAGTCAAATCTTTAGGAGGATCTCTCTACTATATAACATTCATAGATGACTATTCA
>JASDQU010684440.1:8283-32272 GCA_032191745.1 Picea mariana
TGGGTCAAGTCAAGAAGATAGCGATTCAAGTTAATAATATCTACAATATGGAGGTATATGGTTGCACTTCCATGATGGGAAAGGCAGAAAAAGTTGTGAGTCGGGATGAGGGCGAATTATGGCACAAGCGATTGGGCCATCTTCAACATGGAGCGTTGAAAATCATGCAGCAAATATCTACTGGACTTCCAATGGGAACACTTTTTCAGTTAGATCAGTGCAAGGGTTGCACCATGGGGAAGTATGTAAATTCCACCTTTCATGAAAAGGAGAACCATGCTTTGATGATCGTGGAGAGAATTCACATAGACGTGTGTAGACCATTCTTAGTTGCTTCAACAACAAAGCATAAGTATTATGTTATTTTTGTTGATGAATTTTCTCGTAAATGTTGGATATTCTTCATGCATAAGAAGGATCAAACATTCTCAAAGTTATGCAAGTTTAAAGCATTGGCGGAGAAAGAGTCGAGGAAGCAAGTGAAGGCTTTGAGGATCGATAATGGTGGAGAATATATCTCTAACGAATTCAAATACTTCTACAGCAAATAAGGAATTTGAAGAGAACTCATAGTGCCTCATAACCCACAACAAAATGGGGTTGTTGAGAGGAAGAACAGAATGATCGTGGGTGCAACACGAGCGATGTTGCATGATCAGGGCCTACCAATGCATTTGTGGGTGGAAGCATGCAACACTGCGATTTATGTGAAAAACCATTGTCCTCACAGAGTACTTGGCATGAGTACACCTAAAGAAGCTTTCAATGTTAATAAACCTGATGTTTCTCATTTTAAAATTTTTGGCTCATCTATTTATGTGCATGTGACCAAGAACACCAGGAAGAATCTAGAGTCGACTGTGGAAGTTGGGATATTTGTGGGGTACACAAAAACACCCCATAATTATCGTGTTTATTTTCCTAACAGTAATATGAATGTTATGCGATGGGATATAAAATTTGATGAGGGGAAATCCATGCGGTTATCGCTTGAGAGGGAACTAGAATTGCATGCGGAGGAGGAATTGTTGGTTCCCAAAGATGAGTCATAAGATGTGGATCAGCCACATGAGGAGGTTCATTGAGTGGAGGAAGCCACTCATGCAGAGCCATCCATCAAAAATGGAAGAAAGTGAACCATGGAAGCTGATAGATTGAGACTAGATGCTACATAGAATGTAGGAGCCCCTACTTCACAGCGCAGATAGAGACAGTCTCCCGATCGATTTACTGGATACATGGCTCTCATGAGAAATGTATTGTGACTGTACCATATTCCTTTCAGGAAGCAGTGCAAGATCCCACTTGGGTTGATGAAATGGTGGAGGAGTATGACTCCATTGTCAAAAACAGTGCATGGGAAATTGTCCCAAGATCGGTCGATAAATCAATGGTGGGTTCGAGAAATACAAGGCCAGGTTTGTGGCCTGGGGATTCTCACAAATCGAGGGGATATATTATGATGATACCTTTTCACCTGTCGCAAGGTACTCTTCCATAAGATCCATCTTTTCACTCTTAGCATAGATGGCCTGGCGCATTCATCAGATGGATGTAAAAACTGTGTTTCTCAATGGGATCATTGAGGAAGAGGCGTACATAGAGAAGCCTAAAGGATTTGAGATCTTCAACAGTGAGTCGCATATGTGCTGACTCAAAAGAGCATTGTATGGGCTGAAGAAAGCACCTCGTGCATGGTACACTCAGATAGACAGCTATTTCACCGGACTAGGCTTCACCAAAAGTGAAGCAGATGAAAACCTATACCAAATTGTTGTGGAGGGTAATCTTTTAATCATTGTTCTTTATGTTGATGATTTAATAATGACTAGTGATGAGAATCTGATACACTCATGCAAGGAAGACCTTGCAAAGGAGTTCGATATGAAGGATATGGGCCTCCTTCATTATTTCCTTGGATTGGAAATATGGCAGCGAGATGGTGAACCTTTTGTGTCTCAAGGAAAGTATGAAAGGGAGATACTGGGTAAGTTTCACATGGAGGGCTGCAAACCCATGGATACTCCTCTTCCAGGGAACTAGAGGAAAGAGGATGCTACTTCTGGAGAGGTAATGGATGCTACTATCTATTGATAGTTAGTGGGTTCGCTAATGTATCTAGTGAACATGAGACCAGACATTTTTTATTCGGTTAACCAACTGAGTCAAGCGATGGTTAAGCCTATGAATCTCTTTTGGAAAGCAGGCAAGCATGTCCTGAGATACCTAAGGGGCACATCTGAGTATGGATTATGGTACAGACAGACGGATGAGGTGAAGTTGCATGGCTTCATGGATGCAGATTGGGTGGGCAACCCAATGGACAGAAAGAGCACATCAGGGGGGATATTTAGTATCAGATCTATAGTTGTTTCTTGGTACAGCAGGAAGCAAAGATCTGTGGCACTCAGTTCAGCAGAAGCAGAATACATGGCAGCGAGTCAAGTTGCATGTGAGGCTATATGGATGAGAAAGATCTTCGTTGGTTTTTTTGGTTATCATTTAGATCCGACAATGATTCATTGTGATAATCAGAGTTGCATTAAAATCTCGATTAATCTTGTGTTTCATGATAGATCTAAGCATATAGATATACGGTATCATCATATCATAGATTGTGTGAAGCGGAAGATCATGTTGCTTCAATACATTCCTATGGAAGATCAGGATGTAGACATTCTGACGAAGGCGCTCACTAGGAGCAAATTCAAATACCATAGAGATAGGATCAGGGTGAAGGATAATCCCTTTCTTGTTGAGAGGGAGTGTTGAAAATTCAACAAGAAATGTGTGTCTAATTTATTTTTCCCCTAAATAAATTGGGAAATAATTATTAGTCTATTCTCAATGAGCACTTGGAAATATTTAACTGAAGTGGAAAATCAGTTATCTATAGGAAATTCAAGTTCAAAGGTTGACTGGTGGGGCATGCAAGTTGAATTAGTTGTAACTGAGTGATTCAAATTTCTAACAAAATTAGATGTGTAGTTATGTGAGTTGTAAAGTAGTTTAACTCAATTAAGTGAGTTAAGCTCAGTTGTACTAGTTGTAACTAGACTTACACTAGTGAGAAATTAGTGAATTAATTATTAATTAATTCACAATCAATGGTCTCACATGCAACTAAATATTTACCACTGTTAACTACATGCATGTCAGATCCAGTGGAAACCTAGTTGAGATAACAGGTGAAAGGGACAGTTTGACTATCAATTGTGACTTTAGTGGGTTGCACTCATGCAACCACACACACATTGGATGTTCCCATGAGGAATGCACAACCTAGGCAAGAGGAATTCATTCATTGCAAGGATTTCCATTAGCATGGATTGCACAGAAGAGGCAGGCTGTCTAGAAGCAGTAAATTGGCACATGAATTTGTCAATTTTTGTTTGATAGTGTGAGACGATTGTATATTGTACCGTGAGCTCTTGGATTAGAGTTTTTTATGAGATTGTTTCATGATCCATGATATATACATAATATATGATAGTGGGGTTTTTATCTTTATTCTTTCTCGGTAAAACATCTGTGTTATGTGTGATTGATCTTTCTTCTTGATATTCCAATTGGCGATCGTGTTTTAAATTCCGCAGAATATTTGTAGAAGCAATTATGTATTTAACAGTGGCATATAATTATTAGATCAGGAGAATCCAGGCAATACATAATTTGTATTAAAATTTATACAAGTTTTTAATAATTGCATTACCATCCCGTTTAATCCTCTTGTTTGCCCTGTGAGCATTCGATCGAACACATGTTTTTAATTCATAATTATCCCTCTTGAGAAATGAGTTTTGTGCTACCATTTGGTTTAACTATGCTTAGAGATAGGGGATATCCCTGTAATATCTCTCAACCCAATCAAGACAGTTTTCACAGCGAACTAGTTCTAAGGTAGGCACAAGTTGAGCCTATTTTGTAGAGGCCAATTTAGTCTTTTCTGTAATTTTATTTAGATCATGTTGTATACCAGAGAATCCCTCTTGGTTATTTAGGAACGGTGGAAGATTAGAAGCAAAACTGAACTATATCGCATCAGTACTGATATCATTTCCCAGGAATCGATCATCTACATCCTCTTGAGCAATAAAATTATCGATATCATCTTCATCACCATGATCATCGATCTCAATCACTGGGGTCGATTTCTCATTACCACGTTGTTGGTTTCTAAATTTTCTAGATAGGAGTTGACCTAGCCTCTTATTCGTAAAATTCACATCTGGATTACTCGGTTTCTTATGCCTGCCCTTTTTCTTAACAATTGATTTGTTTAAAACAACCTGAATCGTCTCATGGGGAGGAACAGTAGGAATTCTATCCTTTAACACATCTAAAACCTATTCCAATGACTTTCTGGGCATGAAATTGAATCGTGGCTTCTTTCTCGATGGCTAATGGATAGCAACATAGTTTTTCGATAGTATGGCTAGATCGACAGGGACTAGGGTTTTCATTGAGATGGAGAGGTGATTCTATTTCATTTTCAGGTAGGTTAAAATTATTCCTAAACAAGAAATTTCCCCAACTATCCCTAGTATTAGACAAATGCGAAATCACGAGGATTTAGATGAGACCATGGTGAAACAGTCTTGACTATGGGTTTAATTTATGCCTCTGATAGAACTTAGACATTTTTTGTAAACTCCTATGCAGATAAAAAGGCACATTCAACTTGAAACCTAGAAAAACCATAAGCAAGCGGACATGATACAAGAATAGTAGGCCATATCTACCTTCATAGGTAATAAATTTCTTCAGCATTAAGAGAAATCCATGCCATCTGGGTTTGAAAAGAGATATTGGTGTACCTTTTTGGAAACAAAATGATTTCTTGGAGGCCATGAGTAAATTCCAGGGCACGTCTTCGATTTTGGTGTTTTTGAACCATTGATCTTCCTCTTGGGATAGTCCTATAGCTTCTACGATAGAACCCTCTGTCACCTCTAGCTGCAAATCCCCAATCTTATTCCTGGTGTCATCAAATGTCTAAGTGAAACCTTGGGCCACAGTGAGGTTGAAACTCTCAAACTGTCTGATGAAACCATCCCAGCCATATGCCACAATGCCATCCATGACATCGTCATGAGATAGGAGGGCTTGTGAACCATTGGGTTCGATTCTTACCACAGGTGCCATTGATAGTTTCACATAGAAACAACAATAGTAGCAAGAGGTGGGTTGTGTTCTCCAACACACAAAAATTGGCAAGAGGTCTTCATAATCGGGAGGAAACCAATACCTAAGGATTCAAGAGGCTACCATAACAAACATTTGGAGCTTTGAGTGGGTAATAACCAGAGGAAGCACAGGATAGGAAACCACTATGAGAAATGAATGCCAAAACCAAAGCACCACAACTTACCTCTTGGAAGAATGAATGCAGGCCCGAGCTATGAAGGATGAAGGGATGATGTTTGAAGGTAAGTGTGTCAGTCCTGTACTAGGATGACAAGATCGTGATACGACTGCTAGGAGTAGGATTCATATTTTGAATTAACTCAAAGTTCTTCTATTTTTGCAGTCAAGCATATGTCAAATGTAAAAACCATATAATCAAAAATAGAAATGACTAAGTCATAACTCCCAAGGTGGATAACTCAAGTGTTATGGTAATGGATCAACAAATGAAAAATATAGTCTTACAAACTTTAAGGTTTATAAAAATATAGATTCCCTTTAGGTGCAATCCCATTTGCAAAAGAAAAAATCACAAACTATATGATGACCACTTGAACTAAATTTTGTTCTATTTTCATGCTTTCAGTCATGAAATTGAAAAAAACAAACGATACATTAAAAAGATGAAATCTTACACACAACTAGGCTAATGAATCTTTTCAAAGCACAAAAAGATAGAAATGTTTGTAAGGAGAAGGAGGCAACTACAAATTTTTTTATCCCTTGGCGATGACATTTAACCTTAATAAAATTTGACAAGAATGTTTGGCTGCCAACATGCCCCCAAGGTAGAAAGAAAGGACTTACGCTGGGTTGGACAGGTTTGGATGACCTCTAATATAGACATGGCTGCAGGAGACTGTGTTAAGTCGTCTACCACGCTGTAGTTATGGGCTTCCTTATCATGAGGGTTATGTACGTTTTGTCGTAACCACATATGAAGTATACAAGGGCTTGGTTCATTGCTAGGGTGTGGAATCATCAATGGTGGTCCAACTATAGTAGGAACCATTTCCGAGGTGGTTGGGTTCGATTCAGGGGGAACAATGTACTGTCGACCGCATGTTTGTAGAATAATTTCTTCTTCACTGGTAAGGAGGATGTTGTGATCAGTCGGATTTTTGAGTTGAATGGGACCTGGGTTTTGATACTGCCCCATTTGGGGTGGAGAAGAGTGTACCTCTTGTTTGGTATTCATCACACCTTGGTGTGGAATAGGGTTTTTCAAAATGGTCAGAGGTGGTTGTTGCAAGTACTGTTGTGGGGCCTGCTGAGGGGCAGTCAACACTAGAGGATGTTGTGCGTTCATGGATTCTTTCATCCATTTGAAATTGGTGATTTGGGTGAAATCGTGAGTAAAATGTACATAGTCACCAAAAAGAGCACGGGAGAAGTTTGTCCTGCGATTGTTGTTGTTCTTCCCTGGTCATTTGTTTTTATTGTCCCATTGGGGATTCTGGTTCCCTTGATTTTGGTTTCCCACAATGGGATGGGTTTGTTGGGGGTTATTTCCTCCTAGTCCTGGTTTATTATTGTTTCAATTTTTTCCTTTCTTCCTTGAATTATTCGACTAATGGGACGGATTTTCCATATTCAACTATTCAAAATCCCAAAGTTGTTGAATGGGAGAGGGCTGAACAAAATTAATGTCGGCATGTGGGTGTCCTTGTGGAGGACTAGGAAAAGAAAAGTACAGATTTTTTTGGGAGGTCGAGCCATATGGCATATAGGAAGTTGAAGTACCTCAACAACTGTTATACGCATGTAGGGGTTTGGGGTGGACCCACACTTGACTGAGGGATCGAATGCATTTAGGGTACTGGTGGGGGTACCCCCAACGAATGAGGGAGAATAAAAGGATATGATTGTTGGTAACTGGGGGGAGGGTAATAAGACGACCCTCTGTATGGTTGCGGATATTGAGGTGCACTGTAAATAGGTGGCAGATGGATATACGGGTTGTGGTGTGTCATGGAACCAACCAACCCATCTGCAGCATGGGACATCCCAGGTTTGTCTTGGCCAAATGGTATGGGTCTGGATGCATTGGGTAATATTGTGTACAAGTAACCTGATTGAGCATAGATGAGGTCAAACTGTTGGGCCTTGTTGATGGCTTCTTCTTCTGACTGAGGAAAAGTGGATGCGACATCCCTGGCGATAACAGAGACGAGTGATTTGAGAAACCAATCAAGACATTGTTCTTTGGTGATTTATCCTTTACACAAACTACGACGATGACGCTATTGATGTATGTGATCGACTATGTGGGTAGAAATAGTCTATTTGAACTTTGAGATAAGTTCTAATCCAGTATCATGATGAATTGGTAGTTGGAAAAAGGACAAAAAGGCCTTAGCCAATGACTCAAAGGTCACACGGGACCATGATTTTTCGTCTACATACCATTTGGCTAAGGAACCCATGAGAGTTTGTTGAAACAAACTTAAGTGGATGGAATCATCCATGATGTTGTTTGAAGAGAACCATAAGTGGAACGTCATAACATGGTTGGTGGGATCATTCCCTGGTTTTCCTTCAAACTTTGGAATATCTGAAGGTAGTTTGGTAGGCATATTGGGCCAAGTGGGATCATGCAAGATGGGATCATTTGTGAGTTTGGTTAAATCAGGAATGTTAAGGGATGCCAATTATGACATAGGGATATATGGTGGAGGATTAGTTCCATCCATCGTGTGAGAAGGTGGTGGACCTGTCCCTTGAGAAAGATTTGGTGGGGTTGTACTTCTCCCTTAAGAAGAAGTTTTCCCCCCGCCTCCTTATGAAGGAGAACTAGTGGATGGATGGCCTTAGGAATTGGACTCAAGCAAAGTGGAACCAAGTAAAGATGATCCCAAAATAGTAGCACTCACGAGGGTGTGAGATGGTTGAGTCAGTGAGTTTGAAAGAATAKGGATGCCTCCTAGAATAGGAGGAAGATTCTACAAGCATCTGGAATGATGGGAATTWTGTGGGTCCCCTATGGTTTTCGACTAGAAAAGTGAATGTGTGCAAATGGTGACAAGAGAGAAATAAATGAACAAGAACTTTGTATAATTTGGACCTTCACAAGATAGTACAAATCACAATTGCATGTAATCAAATGAGCATCATACATAAATCAACTGTAAATAAGCAAACATGTGGATAGATGGATTTTGTCTGCGTGGGGGAACAAGTAAAAACAAATGCTTGTGTCCTAAAAGACGTGTCATCCTTCCTCACAAATAGCACTAGGCCTTCCAAAATCACTCAACAGTGGGGTCTTAAGCCACTGGAAGAGGAACTAGTGAAGGTTGAAATAATCAATTATAATGAGAGGTAGAGGGTGCATATCTCGAAAGAGATGGCAATATTTCCCAATAGCCACACAAAATCTGATCAAGGTGCGATTGCAGCCCACAACCGCCACTTGGGTAGATGTCCTAAATTTTGGTCACTATGTACCTTAGTCAAAGTGCGACATTTAGATTTTCAGCCTCAGAAATGGGTCACGGGCTGGATGCCCTTCCAAGAGTTCAGTGACTCAAGGAGGGATGCACAGAACAGATGAACCTCGAACTTCAACCCTTCACGAGTATCTCCCTGCCTTATGGTGTAGGAATAGTTGACTTGGAGGATTTGAAAGTTCCCTATTTCTCAGCTTCTATGTTTGAAAATGTGAGAACCAAATAACGGGGGGTTATTTGGATGCCTACCCCCAAGATCCTACCTAGACTAAAAAAAATCTTTTGGCACCTCCTATGGAAGAAAACTTAGTAAGATTTTTAGAAAAAAATTAGATGTGGTGGGATGAGAGATTGGAGGTGTGAACCAATCTCATTTGAATTAATGGGTGTGGATAATTTCCAAAGAAGTAGTGGGCCATTTCGTAATTCCTTTGGAGAAAACCTACTTCAACCTCCACTATTCAAAATAGAAATTATGTGTGTGGGGACTGACTTTGTGTGCAAGCAAGTGAGAAAGTGTGCCAAGTTTTTAATAAGTTAGGTGTGAGATTGGAACATGGGGACTTCATGTGGTCCTTGCAAATATTTTTTACCTATCTTACTATATGTCATTGGTACAACCTTGCGGAATTTTAAAATCCCTAAAGAAATATAAATGTGGACATATGGGTCCTTTACAAATCCTTTAAACTCCCTAAATGTTGTTTACACTAAGAAATATTGGAAAGTATCCTAGATTGCAGGCATGTGGGCATCTATGGGCCTGTTACTTTGATCTTTAAACTTCCCTAGATTGTGATGTAAACCAAGAAATAAATTTTAAGAAACTATCCTAAGTTTGCAACATGTGGGTTTGTATGGGCCCTTTACAAAACTTTTAAGATGATTTCAAAAAACTAAGAGGAACCCTAGGGGGGTTTTGTCCTCTCCTAAAGATTTTTGTTCAGGGAGATGAAGTGTCCCTTTAACCACCTTTCTGATTCTCAAGATCACACTAGGGTGCGAGAGAAGAGCATACTCAAGGGTCAAAGTTAACTTCTAGTCCCAATGTAAGTGATTTATGTATGAAAGCAACAATCTCAACTTAAAATTTTACAAGCCAAACAAGCCATCCATGTGACAACCAAAGTAAAAGAGGATAATTTTGGTTCTTTTTACCCCCTAAGTACCTATGTTAGCTAACCTTTCATATGGGAAAGGAATCTAAGTGGAGTGCATCTGTCTTACAAAGTGCATGAAAGCAAAAATCTAAAGGCTAGGGGCCTTCAAATCATCATAAAAACCCTTACACTTTTGAAAAATTGGAGATATGTGTGAGCTATAACTCTAACAGGTGCGTAGTGGGTGCAAAATGCACAGTGAAAAGAAGTCTATGGTGCACACAGTGCGTGTTTGTGGGTAGGAAAATCCGTGCACTTCCTATCATGAGTCAAGGGGGAAATTTCCAAGTGAAACACTCCTTCCCTAGCTCTCAATTTTGACTTTTGTTGTTTGAGCTAGGTCGGTTTTGGTACTTGCAAGACAAATTGATTAAAAAGAAATGTTCTCTAAGCTCAAATAGGGTGTAATTTGATACCGATCCATAGTATGGTCGCCAATCGGTTGTGTTGGTTTTGTCACTTGGGTGAGCAAAACAACAACACTTGCATGCCTAGATGAGCCTACTAGACAAAACAAAAAATTGTGAGTGGGTTTAATAATCCAAACACATGTATAAACAAAGAAAAAAAATAAAACAACTAAGAAATAAAAGTTAGAAAGAATGAGAAACTTGGAACCATGAAAATCAAACAATGACCAGCATAATGCTACCAATGGAACAATAGATTAGTAGGCAAAACACCGTAGAGAAAAATAGGGACTTATGAGTTCTCTCTTCCTCCTTGGTAGGGATCTTGAGTTCCCTAATGGAGATATCTTCATACAATGGAAGAAATGGAAAATGGTGAAGAACAACAATTCTTATTCCCTCAAGAGGTGAGTGGAATGGCCTATTGCAATGATGCTTGAAGGCTCCAAAGAGAAAAGAGGATTCTCAAGAGAGAATTCTTGCACCATAAGAATACTATGAAGATCTTGGTTTCTCAGTGCACCCATGGATTTTATTTATAGAATTTCTTGAAGGAAAAATGTAATTGGTTCTTAGTGTGAACAAGGGGCCTTTTAGGGAACCCTCTAGTCCTTGACCAGCCTCACATTTGGATTTCACTCAGATATGAGGGTCAAATCGTGTTGGGAGCTGGTCCATAAGTGGTTGAGGGGCCAATAAGGTCCATAAATGCATCGTTCATAGAAGTGTGCGGCTTTTTGCATACACAGTGGTTCACTTGGTGCATCATACACACTGAGGGATTTGTTGGCCCGTGCAGACTACGCACTATGCTTGTGTTGCCTTCAGTGAACTTGTGCATGTCAATTTTTGACCCAATTGTATAGTTTTTTCCTTTTGAATGCATTTCAGTGTTGTAGGTGGACTAATTGATGTTGGCATTGATGTGTTTCCTTAACCATTTGTGTGCAATGTTGCAGATGATTTTTCAGTGATAACACTCTTAAAGGCCACGTTTACCAATGCAACAATATTCAATCTCCAATGCAATTAGTTCCTTATCTATTAGGTTAATGGAGTCTCTTTCTTGTTCACAACAAAGTTAAACTAGGGTTTGATGATCGTCTAGGGGTGTAAACCATCTTACTCCGTAGAGAAGATAAACCCTAGTAAATTTGATCTTCAAGTGTGTAAACCCTCTTACTCCTTGTAACAATCCTTAAGTCCTTTCAATGAAAATAGTAGAAATTTTCTTGATGGTGAGTGTATTCCCTTACACTCCTCCTAGGGTTTGATAATATGATCTTGAATTCAAGAAGAAAAACACAAAAATGTAGAAATTCCTTACCCAATCCAAGAGATAGAATGCAAAACCCTTACTTATCAAAAATATTCTAACCATTTGCCCAGAAGAAAGCATCCAAGAGAAGTCACTAGCCTTTATTCCACCAATAAACAAGTATTCCATCCATTTTTTGCACAAGAGACAAGAGATAGTGAATTACCCAAGAGGGTCGAAATATCAATCCAAGAGTAATATTTCCAAGTGATGAGTTATGATTTGTGACAAATGATTTGCCTCATATTTATACGAGAAAAAAAAACCCTAGTTTGTCCACTTTACAATTACATCAATGATTTTAGGTCTAAAACCTAAGTTACAATGCTTAATTAACAAGACGTCTTGCTTTTTTTCCCACATAGGCTTACAAATCACCAAAAATTAAAAAAGGATGGGGCATTGGCCCATAGAATCTCTCTCCAAGATCACATGTGTGATAGAAAATCCTCTAAAGGCTAGGACATCAAGGTAGAAGAGTGCCACATAATCCCCAAATGAAGCAAATAAGTGGGGCTTCAAGCCCACAACACCACCAAGTGAACCTAAATGGTAAAATGTTCCCTAAAAGTATGACATCATGCTTCAAGAAGATGATGTTTGGGCATAGGAGGGTGATGTCGCCCCTTCTCCATGTCTCTTGACCATGTAAAAGTGCTAGAGTCAACTTTCCAAGTGAAACTTTCATCTTCCAATGCTTCCAATGAGTGGGGAGCTTCATCCAACAAAAGGGATTGCAAGCCCCTATGAAGGTCCAAGTGGGTTAGTTCCTCCATGAATAACTTTCACTAGGAAAGGTCCTACAAAGAAAAACAAGTATGCCCTCCAAGGGTCCACAAGTCACATGTATCATGCCATGTAAGCCACATTTAATAAAAGAACCCCCAAAACATGTGCATTAAATACTCCCTTTCCAAACTAAACAAATACTCAAAGAACTTATAAAATTTGCCAAATTTAAGTATGGGAAAGTTGTCATGGTGCCCTATTAGGTAGGTCAATCCCCAAGTCAAGGAGTGTTTCCCAAGAAGACCCTATCTAAGTCATGTAGTGAATATGAGGTGGATGGGGTATGAATTTTGGGAATGGAGTTCTTAACATATCAAGTGCTCATATTGTCTCATCTATGGGTGCCTTTGTGGAGGGTGTGTTACATCCTTTGTTTGCAATGCAACATTTTTCCAAGCCCTTTACTTCCTTTCATTTATTATGGGTTGAACATTGAGTGCTTGGAAAGTAAAGAGCACCACAATTCCACTTGAATTTAGAAACACATTGAGGGCCATATGCACTGAAAATTAAAAGACACTGCAAACGCATTCCCCCATCAAGCGAGACATTTATTTATTATTTGTTTTATTTTTTTAAAGGTCCTTCATTTTTATGGAGAAGAGTTTCATTGCTTTCATGACCTTAGGGAGAGAATCTAGAAGGATTAGTTATGGATTTTGACTTTTTCCAGCTACAAGACCTCTGGGCCTTTAGCCCCTTCTTCCCATGAAATGAGGTACAGGCCCTTCTCGAGGTCAATGAGCCCCAAAACTCAAAAGATGAGGGAACGAAGGGGAATAAGCATAAAAATGGATAAGTATGAGTGGTAATGGTACGATAACCCTTCAAGGAGACCCCCCAGTAGAAACCCTTTCCCTGAGGGTGAATCACTTACTAAAACCATGTCAACATCCAAGGTGAAATAAGGAAAAATGTATTATTTCCAAGCAAACATTCTATAATCTATAAAGGACCCTTTGCAACATGCTCAAATTATTCAATTATTAAAGTGGCACTTACCATGAGACCATACTTGTTACCTCATGAAGCAAGACATGTTTTCCTTCCTGGGCTAGGCTAGTGTAGTGGATGTTGCTATGTTGCTAATGATGCATGGTGATGTGTGGTGGAGAGGAGGGCCTCTGTCTACTCAATGTGAGCTCAGTTGGTGATCTAGCTCTCGACACTCCATGTCTTCTACATGTGGGCCTCGAGACATCATCTCCTTAGTTACCCCTAGCCTTGGGGGGTAACATCTAGCTCCTACATAGGGAAATATGCTCGTCATAGAGCGCATGAAAACCTCAACATCTCTTGGTAATACCTATGCCTACACATATTCAAGAAAGATATTAGAGCATCGAAGGGTGACTTGCTTACCTTTCATTCATATAATTAAAATTTAAAAATTAACAACCTTCCTTAAAAAGAAAATTCTGCATTTTTTAAAAACTTCTAACTAACATGTAATATGATTCAAGCAAAAGCATCTCAAGAAATATGTATAAATGAAACATAAATCAAATCATGGAAGCAAATGCAACATAAAGCAAAGCATGAAAGCAAATGCAACTACACTATGATGAACACATAAATGCAAATGCAAGAAAGAAAAATGGCATACCTACTTACCTAGGGCCTAGGGCCCGCAGAGATCAGGTTCCATTAGAGAAATAGGGATTAAGGAGAGACCCATTAAACGGAAACGACATCCTTCTCCCCTTGGCATTGGATAAGTAAAAATAATCAACTATAAATGTTTCCTTGATTTGGTAAGTTCATAGCCACAAACTATCAAACTTCTGATGCATCCCTCATTTCTCTCTTCTCTTGTACCACATTAGGAAAAAACATCCTTCCTTAAAATCCCTCTATCTTTCTTTGTGATCAAAAGTTCCTTTAAATTTGTCTTGATTTCTTGCCACTTGATTCAAATCCATTCTTCTGGACTCATCCAATTCCATGAGCTTATCAATCCTTCCTTGTAACGCTTATTTTTCAGTAGTGAAATGTTGAGCTATATGTAAAGTTGGAATCTGGAGATTTACAAGTAACCTTGCTTCCATCCCATAAACTAATTGAAATGGGATTTTTCTGGTGGAATTCTTGGTTGTCATGCGGTCCAGCTAAAGAGCATATTTAATATTTCCATCCCATATCATTTTTTTATCTCCAACTATCTTTCTTACGATGTTCATGATGTTCTTGTTGTTGTACTTTGTGATCCAGATTATTTTCAGCATGAAATGAGAGTGGAGATATAATAAATAAATGCACAGAGATATCGCAGATATCAAATAATATAACATAAATGTATCAGAGATGCAACCATAAACACAGAGATACAGTAATACACAATTTCTATTAATGAAAGAAATGTACAGAAACTGTAAAAATACAGAGTGAAAGACTCGCTAGAATGGTGGCAGCTTATCTCCGAGAAGAGATGTGACAACTACTCGCATTCACAAGAAGATGATTAAAATGAGGCTCTAAAGGAATTTTTACAATAAACAGGAATGCCAAAAAACCTCAACATCCAAAAACCTAACCCTAGGAGATGAAGCGCCAAAAGTCATGTGGGCCCCATTTGGGTAAATTAGTACATCAACTTCCCGGGGCCGTAACTTTTGCATACGATCTCCATTTTAGGTGTATGATAGACCATTGGAAAGGTATCATCGAGGAGATTCATTTTGGGGGCTCAATCATGCCTTCTAATATAATTGAGAAGATTTATCTCGAAAAACCTTCATTTAGGCCCTCAAAATAGCCCTGAAAGTTAAAACTGCTAAAAATACTAAATTGCCAAAATTGCTAGAAAATTGTTTTGAGCCAGTTAGGAAAGGTGGGTGGCCACCGATATCCACCTGGATAACTCTGCTATCTCATTTCCCTAAGTTTAATAGTTTGAGGAATGTGCTAGACCGACCTCATACTTGAAACAAAACTCGTTCAATGATATCGACCTTAGTAAGCTTTCAAGTCTCCATTTGAATAGATGAAAACATATTTAAATTCTCTAATGAGGGCCAATAGCTCTTTCCTTTCATCAAGGGTTGTTCCTTTTCCCATCTTCACTATCCTATGAGATGTGTTAGTGCCAATATTAAACTCCATGACTTCATCATCTTGGTCACTTCTTAGCTTTCCCTTGTACATGTCATTTTGATCAAACATTTGCTCCAGAGGGGGAAACCCTTTCGACACAGAATCATTGGGAAATTATATAACTTTAATATATGTTTCCTCATCTAATAAGTTTATCCAAGTTTCTGAAAATTCACCCTTGTTATAGAGGAAACGTAGAATTTGACTTTCATCATCAAAGACTTACCAATGATCTAAATTGTCAAGGATTGAGGGTCTAAAGTTGACCTTGACTTTAGAAGGCGAAATCTATTTACAAGGCTGTAGAGTAGAAGTAGACACAGCCAATGCATCTTCCCTGTAATTTCTTTCACTGGGAAATAATTCAATTGAAAAGTCATCAAAGTTCTTTATGTCATCCCAGACAACATTTCTATATTGTTTCAACCTTGGGTTCTTGGCAACAAAATCCTTCTTGAATTGAGAAACAATCAAATATGAATCTCCCCTTACATGCAAGAATTTGATATTCATATCAATGGTAAGATTTAGGACTAATATGGGATCCTCATACTCAACAGTTTTGTTTGTGCATGGGATCCTCATACTCAACAATTTTGTTGGTGCAATAAAATTCAAGATTGTATCAGAAAAAGGTAACTTCCTTATCAGGTGATATCAAAACCATTCCAACACCTCACCCTGAACTTGAGTGTGCCCCATCAAATTCCAAAGTCGAACACCCATCCCTTTTTTCTTCACCTCGAAAAATGGGGTCTGACAAGACACGACTACTGTCAATTACTTGATCCATAATAAGGACCTGATGTGATTGGTATTTGATTTGTTATGTAACAAAATTCAGGGTGCAAGAAAAATAAATCACCATCTGGGGTTAGAATGGTGAGATAAGAGAAATCTGCATGAACACTTCCTCCCAATTTTGTGACCCATTCTTTTGACAATAACAATCCGCATGAGTCAGGTACAAAGATAATTGCAACATCAATACAGAAAAGATATGTTCTGAAAATGCTACATATTCACTTCCAAATCCTTAATAATTCTATGAACTGGGATTAGCTTCGAGTTAATACTATTGGTATTCTCACAAGACCACGTGATCTTCAATACAAAGTTTTCCATAATTTCAATGTCATAAAAATTTTCGAGGCCCCGGATTTCAAGATACGATTGTGGAGACATAAATCATTTATCACCAATGTGATAAGGAAAGGTGGCTGATTTCGAACTTTAATGTCATATTGCCTTGTTTGGATGATTATTGGAAGATCCTTTTTCTCTTTATAAATATTTAGGAACTCTACCATTCGTGATGGTCTTTCCTTGACCAAAATTAATAGCAATTGATCCCTACCTATCATGGAACTCGGAGGAAAATTCCCTGACATATTGTAACATTTCCTCTCTAACTTTGTGGGTCATAAGGGTTTTTTCAAAGTTCACCCTTTCCTTCGTAATAGATAAAGTTCTCGTGGTGGGATACAACAACTCTTTTGGAGCGAGAATTGGCCTTGCATCCCCTTTTATGAAATTTATCATATGATTGCCAACTTTGGTGGTTCTCCTTTCTTCCATTTGTAAATATGTCTTTGTGGCACGGTGAGTCTCAAATGGTGGCACAATTTGAATGAAGATAATAACTTCATCTATTTGTGTAGTTTCTCCATGGCAATCCGTGTTTTGAGGATAAGAAGAGATTATGTGTTCGTCAATTTCACATTCTTCTTTTTGGGCTTCAATCAAAGTAGAAGGAAAACTTTCTCCTATAGAAAACCATATGGGTTTTTCATGGTCAACATATATCAATGGTACATGGTATCTTTAGGAGGTTTGAACTCTTGAGGGAAATTGTTCACAAGGGTATTAAACCTGTCATTAAATTCATTAATTCCCTCATTTGGCCCTCTTTTGAAATGATAAAGATGGTAATAAAAGGAGACATAATCTTCATTTTCCACAAATCTCCTTATGAATATATCTCAAAGAGTTTCCCAAGTGGCAATCATTTTGGGTGGGATATTTCCATACCACTTCTTGGCCTTCCCTATGAGAGATAAAGAGAAGAGTCTCATATACACATCCTCATGATGGTCTTGTGAGGCATAGGAGGAAAAAAAGTCTGAAAAGGCATCCAAATGATGTCAAGCCAAAACAAATTCTTCACCTAAAAAGGTGGGAAGCCATTCTCTAAAGCCGCTTGGAATATTATGGGGTGATCCAAAAATATTTGTGATATCTTAGGTTTTATACAATCCTTCCACCCAAGAGTTTTGAACCATATTTGACACACTAGTGGTGGGTAAGGGTTAAGGACTTGGGTATTTCTTGCTTCGAGTATGTACCATATGGAGTCGTCAGATAAACCTCTATATAAAGCTTATCAAAATTCAAAAGGGAACTTTCCTCAAATGGAGTCGCCAGATAAGATAAGGGTAAAGGATTTGGGATAGACTTTCCAAGTGTTGTTATGGGATCAGAAAGGATTTAAAATCCTCCCCGACAATGGCGCCACAAAATTTATCGCACAATTTGTAGCTTGGGGAAATCCCAACCCAACCAATAAGTGTGTAACATAACTGGGAACACCTATCTATGTCACCTTAATAGATGTCCCCCTTGTTTTAGTGAAGGAAAAGTTGAACGCAAGGGAGGATTCCCAGGTGACCCTAGGAGGATTGGAAGGGGAGAACAAAGGAGATATGAGAACACCCCTATAGTTCAAGGTCTAAGATGATCTTGATTCTTGAGAGGAGAGTCTTTGGAGTTGGTAAATGGTTTCCAAGGTTGTTCCCTTGCAAAACAGTGTTAGACAAACCAAAACAAGACCAAATGTGATGATATAAGCTTCAATACAAGTGGGGAATCAACAAGAAACCTTGTTGTCCCAAAATTGTAGAAGTAAGGAAATATGTATCAACAATGAAGAAAGCATCAAAATCAAGTATATGATATTGGAAAATAAAACTTGCAATTAGCACACAATGTTCCAATGTTTAGACTAAGACTTTGATGACAAATGAGGGTTGTTAATGAATGTTATCAGTAGGTATTTATGACAACCCAATGGTTGTAGAATTTTTTTTCTACAATAACAAATTATATCCACTAAAATTAGCAATTAAACCACCCAATCAATAGCTTATTACCAATAGAAAAATTATCATGATTTAGAAGTAATTTTCAGTGGTAGAAGAGTTTGAAAAGAGTATGAAAGAGTGAGTTTGTTGTATCCCTAATGGATGTAGCTTAATATTTTTTACAACAAAACAATCACTTAGCCAATCTATATGCCCTTGGAGGGAAAGAGAGCCAATATCATATAAAATTTAAATCCAACTTTGAACAATTCAATCTCTTAAATGTCATGTTTACCAATGCAACAATATTCAATCTCCAATGCAATTAGTGCCTTATATATTGGCTTAATAAAGTCTCTTGATTGGTCACAACCAATTTAAACTAGGGTTTGATGATATTATAGGGGTTTAAACCCTATTACTCCCTATAGAAGATAAACCCTAGTAAGGTTTATCTTAAAGGGTGCAAGCCCTCTTACTCCTTGTAACAATCCTTAAGCCCTTTCAATGACAATAGAAAACATTTCCTTGATGGAGGGTGTATGCCCTTATACTCCTCCTAGGATTTGATAATATGATCTTGAAATCAAGAAGAAAAACACAAAATTGCAAAAAATCCTTACCTAATCCAAGATATAGCATGCAAAATCCTTACGTATAAAAAATATTCCAATGATTTTCCAAGAAGAAAGCATCCAAGAGAAGTCGCTAGAATTTACTCCACCAATAAACAAGTATTATATCCATTTTTTGCACAAGAGACAAGAGATACGAAATTTACTAAGAGGGCGGAAATCTCAATCCAAGAGCAATATTTCCAAGTGATGAGTTATGATTTGTGACAAATGACTTGCCTCATATTTATATGAGGAAAAGCAAGCCTCTGTTTGTCCACTTTACAATTAAATCCATGATTTTGGATCTAAAACCTAAGTTACAATGCTTAATTAACAATACTTCTTGTTTTCTTCCCCACACAGGCTTACAAATGACCAAAAATAACAAAATGATGGGACGTTAGTGTTGATCAAAAAATTTGATCACCTAGATTTCCCACTCTTGGGATAGTAAAAAAAGTTCCATATCAGAAGAAGAAAAATTTGGTAGATTATTATATCATTGTGTAGCCCTCGGTCTCAACTTCATCACACATTTTTTGGATTCAAAATCTGAGTTCGTATGCTCAAGATATCTATATTTTTGTCTAACTGCCCAAAAAAAGTGCATTTTCCATGTGCAACACAACTAATTTTATTGAAATAAGATTTTGTTGAGTATTGAGTTTCATTTTCTTGGTTCTCCATATTTAACGTTTTCTTGGTTCTCCATCCCCATTTTCCCACTTCCCACACTTAGTCTAATTTTTTCTTACGGGGATATCTCCCCACTTTCCTTACCCCCACGTCCCTTTACTCCCTGCCCTCCCCTCTCCTCCCTTATTCCTTCTCCCATACTTAGTAATTTTCTCGTTCCCCTCACCCCTCTATTTTGGACCTACACTCCCCACTCACTCCTCGTCCCTCACTCTACATCCACACTCCCTCTTCTCCCTCACCTTCCCCACTTCTCTCTCCTTATTCCTCCTCTCTTTTTCACTTCCCCACCCACTTAACCACTTTACCTTAAGTTTTTTCCTATATTCATTAGCCAATCAAATTAACCCATGTGACAACCACTTATATAATGACACATGAAAACCAATTGTGTCATGACATGTGGCACATTATCTACCCAATTACATCATGACACATGGTACCTTATCCATCCAAACATATTAGGACACATGGAAACCAATCATATTGTGACATGTGGCATCCTACCAGATTTTGACAAGTGGGATGACTAGGCATTCACTCATCAATGACTAGGCACTTGTTGTTGAACAGGCGCTTACTAGATGAAGATTAGATGATGACTGGGCTACCAAAATTTTAATTATTTCATGAATTATCTAAGGGGTCGAATCACCAAGTCTTTATAGCCTCCATGTGTTTCACAGCATGTCTTTGTTAAAGGATTCAATATAAACATTAAAATTCCAAAATCTCCCATGCATGTGGGATATCAGTTTAAAGGAAAAAGTAGAAATGTTAATGGAGTGGAAGAAATTAGATCAAGGGCTAAGATTAATCTGTGAGTTAGATGAACGGTTGTTGAGCAACAAATTTCTGGAAGCCACAAGTTGAGATTCGAGAGTTAGATTTAGGAAAAAATTACCTCGTTGGAAATGTAATTCGATGAGGGATGATGGAACAAGTTTTGATAGATTAAATTGGCCATGATGTTCTCAGAAATTGAAATAACAACCAGCTTGTTTTATATGGTTTGATGATAGATCTGCTTGGAACCTCAACTTCCCGAGGTCATATCTTGAGATCCAGAAATTCAAATTGCACTCAGGAGGACTCGTTGGAAAGATCAGATGATGAATATTGCATATAGAATATTTTCCATGACTGAAAGGGAAAATATCTTACTCAGAAAATTAAAACACAGTCTACTTTTGTTAAAGGAAATCAAGTTGAAAATTTGAAAATAAATTTTATTAAAGGAATAAGTGAACCCTACTTGGAGGCACGAATTTCAATGACATAAATAATTAATGAGAATCCAATAAAGAATTACCTAAAAGTGGTTTACTCCAAAAAATACTCATGGAAAGTTCTAGAAAGGAAACCGTAACTACTTCAAGAACATGGAAACCATATATTAAAAGGGAAAGAGAAGGCACTATTAGGAGGTTGGTAGTCAGAAGTTTCTACAGTGGTGAAGAGTCTGCAAGAATAAAAGTTCTATCTCTCCAAGATTCATTGGACTAGCCTGCTAAAGATGGCCTCTCTACATCTTCTTCTTTTCTGTTTCTTTCCATCAAATATTCCATGAATGTACTGAGATCAAGAAGATTTGGGTTTGAGCAGTTCTTTCTTTTAAATCTTCAGACTTCTTGTAATATTTCAGGTCAAGAGGAGAAATATCCCATTTTGTAAAAAGGCAATTGTTATTTCATTCAATTTATTAGTTTTCATTGAGACTTTGTAGAGACTGTTTCATCTTTCTTATTTCCGATATTATTAAACTTTTCATATTTTGGATATTGTTATAAATTTCTTCTGCAGAGAACTACTTGGGGCACTACATTGGTGATTTCTTTGACATGAGTTGAACACATTTTATTTTAAATGTATTTCTTATCAAAATCATTTTTGGGTTGTAATGAAGTTATTATTTAAAGTTCTTTGAAGACCTTTGATTTCTTCATCTTGCAAAAGTAATAGCAGATTCTAAGTTCAGTTTATATTACGAGAAATAAATAATCTCAGTTGAATGGAGACTCCAAAACCTGGTATACACAAATCTATGTTGAAAAACTTTATCTTATATTTTCCTCAAATTATATGATGTATATTTTGTATATAAATATTGTACATTTGTATATATAATATTTCTTAGAAGATCTCTCGGGGTTTTATCTTTAGCATTCACCCTTTACATTCATTGCAAAACCATACAAAGAATATTTTAATATTTCATTCAAAGAGGAGTACCACCTCTATAAAAACACAGGGGGATTCATATCCTCGTGAGGGTGACCTTAAGACTGTAAAACAATCTTTTAGATCAACAATTACCCAATAGAATCTCTCTCCAAGGTGGCACGTGTGATATAAAATCCTCCAAAGGCTAGGATGTAAAGCTAGAAGAGTACCACATCATCCCTAAGTCAAGAAAATAAGTGGGGATTCAAGCCCAAAAAACCACCAAATGCATATAAATGGTAAAATGTCCCCTCAAAGTATGGCATCATGCTCCAAGACAATGATGTTTGGGCATAGAAGAGTGACGTCATCTCTTCTTCATGTCTCTAGGCCATGTCCAAGTGCTAGAGTCACATTTCCAAGTGCAATTCTCATCTTCCAATGATTCTAGTAAGTGGGGTGCTTCATCCAACCAAAGGGATTTCAATCCCCTATGGAGGTCCAAGTGGCTTAGTTCCTCCATGAATATCTTAACCAAGAAAGGTCCTACAAAGACAAAAAAGTATGCCCTCCAAGGCTCCACAAGTCACATGTATCATGCCAAGAAAGCCACACTTAATAAAATAACCACCCAAACATGTGCATTAAATCCCCCCATTTCAAACTAAAAAAATGCTCAAAGACCTTATAGAATTTGTAAAATTTAAGTATGGGAGAGTTGTCATGGTGCGTCAATCCCCAAGTCAAGGAGTGTTTCCCAAGAAGACCCTTTATAAGTAATGTAGTGAATATGAGGTGGATGGAGTATGAATTTTGGGCATGGGGTTCTTGACATATAAAGCGCTCATATTGTCTCATCTATGGGTTCCTTTGTGGAGGGTGTGTTGCATCCTTTGTTTGCAATGCAACATTTTTCCAAGCCCTTTATTGCCTTTCATCTATTATGGTCTGAACATTGAGTGCTATTTGCAATGAAAAGTAAAGAGCATTGCAACTCCACTTGAATTTAGGAACACATTGAGTTCCATATGCATTGGAAATTAAAAGACACCGCAAATGTATTCCCCCATCAAGCGTGACATTTATTAATTATTTGTTTTATTTTTTTAAAGGTCCTTCAATTTTTTATGGAGAAACATTTCATTACTCTCAAGAAATTAGGGTGAACATCTAGAAGGAACAATTATGGATTTTTAATTTTTCTATCTACGACATCTCTGGGCCTTTAGCTCCTTCTTCTCATGAAATGAGGTACAAGCCCCTTTTCTGGGTCAATGAGAACAAAAACCCAAAAGATGAAGAAGCAGAGAGGAAAAATCATGGAAAGTGGTAAGTATGAGTGGGAATGGTACGATAACCCTTCAAGGAGACCCCTAATAAAAACCCTTTCCCCGAGGGTGAACCACTTACTAGAAAACCATGTCAACCGCCAAGGTGAAATAAAACAAAAGGTATAATTTCCAAGCAAGAATGTGGAATCCTATGCTTCAATTATTAAAGTGATACTTACCATGAGACCGAACCTGTTAACTCATGAAGCAATACATGCTATCCTTCTTGGGCTAGGTTGGTGTGGTAGATGTTGTTATGTTGTTGTTGATGCATGGTGATGTGTGGTGGAGAGGAGAGCCTATGTTTGCTCAATGTGTGCTAAACTGGTCATTTGGCTCTCGAAACTTCATGTCTTCTACCTGTGGGTGTAAATACATCATCTCCTTGGTTACCCCTAGACCGGGGAGGTATCATGAGCTCAGATCTATATAAGGATTTTCTCACTCCATTTGTAACTTTGATTGGAATGAACGAAGTATGGATGTATTTGTGAACAAGTTAGCTCCAATTTTTGAAGAACTTTTCCTTTCATCTATGTAAGTGGTGTTTTTACTTATGTGTAATTTTATTTGTGGACTTGTTGTAGGGCATATACTTGAAGTTTATAAATTTTGCAAGATTTTGAATTTCATAGGAAAATAAGGCCATAAAGGAGAACCATGCTACATTGGGGGAGTCTATAGTGATGTAGTTAA